>APFE030808935.1:106260-137093 GCA_000404065.3 Pinus taeda
TGCGCGTCAAACAGAGATAAGACGACCAATTCGCGACCCCGGGAAGTTGATGTACCAACTTACCCAAAAACGGGGCCCACAATTGGCGTTTCATCTTCCAGGGTTAGGTTTTGGAATGTGAAGGGTTTTTCCATTGTTTCTCAACAATAAATAGGCCTTCGAGCCTCATTGTAACACAGTCAGAGGCATGTAGCCACACATCTCTTCTCAGAGATAAGCTACCATCGCCCTAGTGGTTTATTTCCATTTCTGGTTGTAAGCATATTTCAGTATTTTCCATTAATGAATTGAAGTATTATTTCCGCTGCATCTTTGTGTATATGGTTATCTCTATAATTTGTTGCGTTCCTGTTTAAGTCTGGATCAACAATGGAGATTGCTCAGAGGAGGGCCCCTGATGAAGGAGTTGTCAGTGCTGCAGAAGAATCTTTTGAGGAAGAAGAAAAGGAGGAGACTGAAACTACCAAAGTTATCAAGATGTTGGCTAAAGTAGGTGGAAAACCAAAGGTGGAAATTTGTTTGTATGAAGGGAGTCTCAATGTAGAAGAGTTGATGGACTGGATCAGTTCATTGGACAAATATTTTGACTATGAGGAGGTTGATGATAAAAAGAAGGTGAAATTTGTACTTACCATATTGAAGGGTCATGCAACCATTTGGTGGGATGAACTACAAACATCTAGAACAAGAAAAGGAAAGTCCAAGATCAAACTATGGGATAAAATGGTGAGTAAAATGAAAGCTAAATTTATGCCAAATGATTATCAATTAAATCTTTTCAGACAGTTATAGAATTTAAGGAAAAAAGGAATGTTTGTCAAAGAATATACATAAGAGTTTTATAGGCTAAGTATTAGAGGAGGACATGCAGAGGATGACATGGAGAAGGTAGCCATATACATCAATGGCTTGAGATATGACATACAGGATGAGATTAGCTTGTTGAGTTTGAAGACAATTGAAGATGCCTATCAAGCAGGTTTGAAGGCAGAAGAGAAGATGTTGAGGAAACAAAATCAGAGGAATAGAGGGAAAAGTTCAGTAAGAGATAAAGGAACTACCAGACCAAGATTTCAACACCCTCAAAGTGAAGTAGGAAGTTTAAGTAGTAGACCACCACAGAGAGAAGACTTTAGTAAAGGAAGATTTTCACCTAGAGGAAGTGGCCAAGGAAGAGATATTCAGTGTTGTACATGTGAAGAATGCGGACATAGATCATGGGACTGTCCTCATAACTAAGCAACAAGTTAGAGGAATGTGAATGTGGATGAGACAAAGGAAGAAAAACCTAAAATCGTAGACAATGAAGAATCCCATGAAGTAGGAGAATCCTTGTTGTTGAAAAGGGTATTGCTTAAGGCAGAGAAAGAGACTGGAGGACCAGTCCAGAGAAAGAGTTTATTCAGAACTACATGTAAATCCAAAGGCAAATGTTGTAAAGTGATAATTGATAGTGGAAGCACTAATAACCTTGTTTCTACAGAAATGTTGGACAAGCTAGGATTAGTGAAGACAATACACCCTACTCCATACAAAATGTCATGGTTGCAAAAAGGACATCGGATTATTGTGACAGAACAATGCAAGGTAGACATACCTATTGGTACTTATAAGGATGTGATACTGTGTGATGTGATGCCAATAGATGTATGCCATGTGTTGCTGGGAAGATCTTGGCAATTTGATAGGAAAGCTATTCATGATGGGAGAAGAAATACTTACACTCCGAAGAAGGATGGAAATAAAGATACATCGCTGCCATTGAAGGACGAAGCTGATAAAGGAACAACTGGAAACAATGTGATGCTAATGAGTGGAAAGGAGTTGTTGGAAAAGGTGAAGAAACACATTTTGTTGTTATAGGGAGACTTAAGGTAATTTTAACTTCCACAAACTTAGATGATTTACGTGAAGGAATCAAAACTCTATTGAATTATTTTGCTGCTATTATTGTGGATGAGTTTCCAAATGCATTGCCACCAATTAGGAGTATTAGTCATCATATTGACCTAATACCAGGAGCAAGTTTGCCAAACAAAGCAGCATATAGATAACTCCTCAAGAGAATGCAGAAGTTGTAAGATTACATGGATTTCCTGTAAGTATTGTGTCTCATAGGGATACAAAGTTTGTTGGGCATTTTTGGAGAACTCTTTGGAAGAAACTAGGTGCTAACCTTAGTTTTAGTTCAGCATACCATCCTCAAATAGATGGAAAGACCGAAGTGGTAAACAAAAGCTTGGGGAACATATTGAGAAGTTTAGTGTATCAAAATCCTAAGTAGTGGGATTTAACACTTGCTCAAGCTGAGTTTGCTTATAATGACACTCCAAAACGAAGTACTGGGAAGAGTCCATTTCAGATTGTTTTTGGGATGAATCCAAGAGGTGTGTATGAGCTCAGAAATTTGGGTAAACGGGAGACAAGAAGTGCAAAAGCTGAAGAGTTTGCAAAGCAGATGCAAAGACTAAAAGAAGATGTCAAAGATAGATTGCAGGAAAGCAGTGGCAAATACAAACATAGAGTTGATATGACGAGGAAAGAAAAAGAATTCCAAGTGGGAGATTTAGTGACGGTATACTTGAGAAAAGAAATATTTCCTGTTGGAACTTATAATAAACTTAAGATGAAAAAGATAGGACCATGCAGAATTGTGAGGAAGTTTTCAACTAATGCTTATGAAATTGAATTGCCAGAAGGGATTGGAATATCCCCTATCTTCAATGTTGCAAATTTGTATCCATATAAAGAGATAGAGACAAAGCTACAGAAGGAAGCTATAGAAGATGAAGTTCAAACTTTGAACTGGGAAGAACAAATGCCAAAGACAACCAAGAAAGAGGTAGAAGCAATTCTGGAGAAAAGAGTATCCAAAAGAACCAAAGGACATGTTTATTTTCAGTATCTAGTCAAATGGAAGGGACAAGTAGTGGAGTATGCCAGTTGGTTGACAACAGAAGAGTTGCAAAAGTATGGAGTAAAACTTGAAAGTCTGAGGGATGATTCTTTTCTTCCCCGAGAGTCTGATGCAGGAGCATTTGGACTTGGCCAACAATGTGATTGTTTGTTCACATGTTGTGGCTAAATGAGATGAATTTCATTGACCTAAAGGGTCAAAAATTAGTTTTAATAGAAAGAGTTGGGTCTCTCGAATTTGTATTTATATTCAGTTATTGTAATAATTAGAATAATGTATTATTTTTAGACTAAGAGATAAGTTGTTAGTGTAGGTGTGTAACAGAGCTTGAGAATAGAGATTTATTTGTTAGATTGATTAAAATAGGGATCGAGTTATCAATGTAGTTAGGCTAGGATTTGACTCATAAAAGAGAAAAGAATGTAATGGAGAAGGATTAGCTGAGATGATTGAGAATTGAGTGAGTAAGCGAGAGGTGTGACAAAGATAGGGTTTGAAATTGAGATAGAGGTCAAATAAACTGTTGTAATTGACCCGAGAGGGCCAAGACCCTGTAATTCCTGTTTTATTGAATAATTGAATGAGTGTGGAGTTTCATGTTAATTCTAGTGCAAAAGTTCATTTGTGTCTGCGTATCGGTGTTCTGGACATAATCGGGTATTTCCATGTTTTTTAATGCTTTATTTATAAACCACAACCTTTATGTGTTTTATTGTAAATCATTTCCGATTCGTGTTTAAATTTAGTATTGAGATTAAACACTAAACCTATGTTTAAGCACTTTATTAAAGTTTGATTTATGCACGTGGTAGTATTCGGGAAAACCATAAGTGGTATCTTGCGTTCCTATCAAGTGGTAAGTGGTAATATCCTGAGTTCGTGTGATTAGCCTTAGAGCTCGACACGAAGAAAATGGAGGAGACAGAAAAAAAACTTTTTTCGTGTGTCTCCGAAGTGGTAAAGACCGTGCTAGAGTCCGCGCGATATCGTCAATGACCATTGGATCAGACGGAGTAAATCGAAGGTGGAAAATTGATGGGCTAGTTGGTGATCGGGGAAGGCGATAGCCGTTAGATCTGGAGAGAGGAGATCAATGGTGCAGAGTGAAGAGATGGTTAAAAGGTAAAGTCAAAGTGGGACTGGCGGTGTATAGTGGAAAAGCAGGACCCTCAAGGGAAAAAAGGTCACATATAGAATCTGAATAAACGTCACTAATTGGTTATAAGGTTAACCATTAGTCTATTTTAAGACTACCACCTTATTTCGTCAACCTCCTGCGTCAGAGAGAGAGAGAATTGGAAATATTGTATTTTATTGTGGAAACTAATAAAATTTGAACTTGGGCATCATCTAAGTAATCGCAACCAACTACCAATTCCTTTACATTTAAAAAACAAAGTGTAATTTGCTTCAAGTAAAATTACATATTGTTGTGAGCATCGCATAGCCATTAATGATGAGCATGATTTTCTTATTGATCATCTTCCCATGAGCCTCACTAGGCATCACATTCAAGCTTCTATTTTGATATTTATTTTCCATCATTTTCCACTTATAAAGTCTCCACGAAAAGTATACAATATATCCATCTCTTTCTACTTTGTAATTACATGATATGCACTCACAGATCATCTCTTCATGCTATGGTGGATTTATTCAAATTAAAAAAAAAATACATGATTTATTCTAACACCCCCTTTCAATGTAAAACTTGCATTTCTATGGAGTTTGACTTTATTTTCTCATCTTCTTCTTCTTCGTCTCTTTGCTTGTAACTTTTGCAACTCTAGTATCCTTGCATTATCTTTATCTTTGTACTCTCATGTTTTGAGTGAGTACTTAATTTTTACACTTCACCTTAACTCACAATCAATCATATAGGATTTTGTATCATTTTTATGAGAAAATGTATTGGTTCATATGTGGCATTTATGGTTGATATATCCTTATTATTTATGTTTTTTATATGTTGGTTATGAGTATGTCTTATGACAATGATGATGTATGGTTGTCATCATGTTTTAATTTGTAAATGAATGAACAATGAATATATAACCTAATAGACGATAATGAAACTCATGTGATAATGCATCAATGCTTCTTGGCGATTCTCAGATAAGTATGAGACCCCTATGTCTAGATTTGTTGTTATGACCTGTAGATTTCATATTCGTGACATGTTTGACAAAATGCTTGTCACGGCTAGTAGGGGTAGTCAATTATTTGTTCAAATATTTGCATTTGTATCATTGTCTCGATGCTACTTTTCATTCCTCAAGGTTTCATGGAGAAAGACCCCAGTCGCTTGCATACCCATATTGTGAGAGCGACTGGAGAGCCCCAGTCGCATGCATGCCCATGTCATGGGAGCGACTGAGGCTCTAGGGCAAAGAAGTGTCAAGTTGTCTCAAGGGTTGGTCACCTGGAAGGGTTGGTTGGATTTTGTAGGTTATGTGACATGTGCATAGGGTTAGATTGATTGTGTTGTGTTGGTTCCACTTCCTTAATTGTACATGGGGAGTTGAATTAGATTGTAGTAGCCTCTCATCTCATGTTTAGCCCAGCAGACCAGTTAACTTGGGTAAATGTGGGAGGAGGGTGTTACAAAGTGGTAGCAGAGCATGGTTCAACACTTGGACTTGATGGGCGGAATGTGTTTTTCATGCATACATGTCAGTTCCATATGTGTTTTTTTTTTTATTTTTTTTTATTTTTTTATTTTTTTATTTTTATTTTTATTTTTTATGTTTGTGGACTACGTGCTTATTGTGTATGCATGGTGGCAGTCATTGTTGCTATTGTGTTTCCATGTGGAAGTTGATGGTGTTGTTGTTGGATGTGGTCATCATGAATGCATGTTGGTTGTATAGGCATTTGTTATGCATGTCAATGTTTATATGTTGTTATCCATGGTCATGGTTATAGTTATGCATGTATAATAGGTCAAACATGCATTGTCAGTTCATTGTATGTAGTTTGTGTCATCATGATGTTGTTGGTTGTTATGATGCTAATGTGTTCGTTGAGATAGAGAAGGAGATGCAGATCATCAAAGCAAGGCTGCAACAATGGACCTCGGGGTAAGAGTAGATCATCATATAGGGTTGTATGTTTGACATGCAAGTATGTGGTTAATGGTTTTTATAAGAATTAGGGTTACTTATATGCTTGTCATTCTACTGTTGTTATGGTTACATGTATGATAAACACTAATTGATCAATCTAGTGATATGCACATGTGTCAGATAGACATGAATGATAGAAACTTGTTGTTGTAAGAATTTTGGTCATACGTATGATGGTTATGGTCATTACAGTTGAGGTATTGATGTTGTTACGTTTTGTGCTAATTTGGCTTGGCCTATGAAGATGGTTAGGGTTATAACATTCAAATATGAGTCGACATGTTTGTGTTATTGTGTTGTACTAATCTAGATTGACTATGTAGATGTGATTGTTATGCACAAATGACAATTGTTTATGAGTTTATGATGTGAACATGTTTTCTAGTTACTATTATGGATATCATGACCTTATTTATGTTTGAGTTGATATGTTGTGAAGTTATATCATGCTAATCTAGATTGATTATGCAGACAAAATAGCCTCCATTGAGATATATTAAGGTATGATTTTGCTTATGTCATATACTTGGTGCTTGACTGTTTGATTTTGTCGTGTATTTGGTGTTTGAGTATTTGACTATGTCATCTAGTTGATTTAGCTAACATGGCATGTTTACAATCCATTTGAATTTTTTTATTAATTGAATGATATGAGTATGTGTCTGTAAGATTGCATGAATAAATGGTCTTGTTTTAAGATGGTTGTACTAATAGATATGTGTTGAGACAATTGATATGTACTTGAGTGTAAGTAGGTGATAGTTGTAGCATTATGTATTATGACTGAAGAATGTGAGTTAACTATTGACTATGACATGGTTGTTATACTTGGTAAAGGTTGGTTTCAAATTGATAGATATGTTGCCTTGATCTTCGGAACATGTGGTTGACATGCGTGTTTAGCTACAAGGCAATGTGTTTGGCAAAACAAGGTAAGATAATTGGTATATTGTTATATTTATTTACGCGCTAACAGTTAGGTGTTTATGGCAGTATGATGCAGGGGATTACATGGAAAGTTATTTCCATGAATTATTGAAGAAGGCCCGAGGTTGAGATTTCCCTTGGAAGCACTGGGAAACACGGGGATTGAGTCATGGTTTTTATTTCCAATCATGTGCTTTTGGTATTTTGTGATTTGTTTCACTTGATTTGTAACTTTGTTTATGTCTAGTGCAAGGCCTTTCCACTCTGTTTGTGATGCCATATTTCTATTGGTTTTCATGGTTTTTTCTTGTTTTCTTCTTGGTCTTTCCTTTTATGTTTTAAGAGTCCTGGGAATTGGTTGGGAAAGAGAAAATTTAATGGAGCTCAGCAAGAGCTGACTGAAACCCAACATGTGATGTGAGGCCTGGATGAAGCTCGGTGCATGTATATGGGTAGTTGAAGGCAAGAATATTATAGTCAGTTGGACTAGTTGGGTCCATTTTGGTAAATGGATGGTGGCAGTACAAACATGAGAAAAGTAATTATGAAAGGTAAAGGGAATAGACTTGTGGAATTATATGCCTTGGCTACATTGGGAACTCTTGTTGTCAATGTTGTGCATACTTTGAACGCATAAAAGGAGTTATATTAACCTTGACCTTATGATATCTAGTAATTATGTTGTGATCATGATTATGATAATGTCTATTTATGTATATATGCATGTATGTATGTTGTTGTTTGACGAGATAATGATTTCTTTATGTTGATGTTTATATATGCATATATGTATGTATGTATGTCATTGATTAATAGGGTTGTTAGGATTTTTTTGTACTAATGTTCACTTGTATATATATGTATGTATGAAATTTTGAGACTGGGTGGTCAATGATCATGATTGTTTCATCTCGATGTTTATATGTATATATGTAAGTCATTGTTTGACAAGGTCATCAGGGATCATTCTTGTGGAGGAATGATAGCCTTGACAGATTTACATTTTCAATATCATGTGGATATGAATTGATATTATATGTTTGTACTATGCCTATGTTTATGTTATGGACAGGTAATGTTGAGGGATACATCAGCAGAATGGAAGTAGTGTGATCGGTGGCATGTTGGAACATGCATGAATAGTGAAAGGACTCTAGAAGCAAGGTTGCTTGGTAGAGTTAGTGTGTGGTCCATGTGATGAGGCTCATAAATAGGTACATCATAAGGGTCATAATGCCATCCTCCAACTTCAGAAATATCTCTTTCTCACGTTTATTTACAATTTTTGTTATATTGTGCTTATTGAGAGGGGTAAAAGATGTTTTGCTATGTCATGTGGCCTAATATGGTTTAAATGCAAGAAATGGAGCGTTTTTGAGATGATTTCAATGTAGGAGTTCGAATTAGATAGCAGGGAGAGATTCTAGGAGGTTTTCCACCTCCTTAACTCCCTCAATCAACCAAAATCACCACACTCTCTCTCATTAACTAGAGGTCATTGGCAGCCAAGTAGGACGAGGTCAATGGAAGTAAGAAAGTGTAGTTAAAGAAGATCAAGATCCACCCTTCTCATGTTTTGGGAGACAAACATTCCTATTTTATAGGGAGATGTAAGTAGCTACCCTCTTGTATAAATAAACATGGAAAATATATCATTTCGAACTTTGTTTTGATCTAGGAAGCTATCAAGCTTAAGCACTTGATAATGTTATTTTTTATTGGTTATGTAATGTATTTGACATTGATGCAATGATAATGAGAAGTTCCATATTAGTTAATCAATGAGATAGTTCCAGAGGGTTGAGGCTCTTGGGTTTGGACCTAACCCCAGTGGCTTAGGTCCTCTTATGTATTGGTATTTCTCTTTAGCTTAGAATTCTTATTATGTTTCTTCATTTCATTAGAACATAACCCCTCAAAAATCTTGTGTTTACAACTTCCATATCATCTCTCTCATGGAAGCACGAATGGAAGAATATGCAATCACAGTCCAAAAATATTATGTTTATGATTTCTTGGAAGAAGGTCGACGCTATTCATCATATTTTTCATATGCTTTTTGTATCTTAGGAGTTGATATATTGACTAAATCAAAGTTTTTGGCATAGATTAGATGGTATTTAAATTCAACTTATCTTTTCTACTATTACTTGTTTCATTTTGTCAATGATAAAAGAGTATGTGCATGTGATGTTGTAGGGTTGTTTGGATCTGTAAACAAGGGGCCTCTTACCATCACCATCTTGGACTTCTTCACCCCATTTGATGAATCCAAAATTTTGTCCTTGAGCTAATTCCCTTAGGTCACCGTGAGCAACTCTCCTAGTTCAAAACAGGCCTTCCTAAGGTGTCGAGCTTAGCTAGGGGTGTTGGCCACCTTTCATCCATCTACCACAACCTCCATCCACCTTACCATCCCTTGAACACATCATTCCTACCTCCTAAAACTTCTCAACATCCTTCCTATAGCAGTATAGGGCACCTGTAGCAGCGCCCTGTAGGATACATGTAGCAGTCTGTTTCACCATCTGTTTTGACATGTGATGCAATTTTGACTTAGTATATAAGTAGGTTGACCCCCATCTATGAATCCATGATCAAGGGCAACACCTAGGCCATCCCAACCATCCTTTCCCTTCACTACAAAATAGAATAACATTAGTTTCTTTATCACAGATTTGGTACAAATAAAACATTGATTTGTATGCAAGTGTGAACTAGACAGATGATGCATGTAATCTTGAATTATGATTTGGTAGGTTAGTTTCCTATATGCAAGGGGATTTGGTAGCTAGATGGTTGATTGCAAGATAATGTAGTTACCTTTCTGTAATTAGTGTAGCTCTTGTTTTTTCATGAATTGATTGAATAGAATCTACAAGTTAATAGAATTTACAAGTTGAGGTTTAAGAAGAATTTTCCTTGTTATCATTAGATCTAGCTTCTAAATTTCACCTTCATTAGTTAGTTTCATCCTAGTTCAGTTGAAATAATGGTCTTGGAGCACTAGTCATCAAATGTCCTAGCTAATTGTGGCATGAGTATAATCCCATCTACTGTGTATATAGCATTGTCACCTTGAAGTTTGTAGAAACCTAGGGTTGATAAATAGAGTTGAGGAGCCCTTGGGAGTTGCAACACTCTTGGTGCAATACGAGGGCTCACCACTTTTTGGCACCATTGCCGGAGAGGTGTCTAGGTAGATGTTATTTCTGCTTAAGAATTTCTTTTTGTTTTTCATTCAATTTTGACCAATATTATAAAAGAAGAAAATAATTCTTTCATGCCTTGTAGGAATAGAGATACTGAAGGAAAATTCTTACCAAACACCCCCACACCTTCAAACAATCAATGTTCACTCTTCTTCAATGACTGTTAGCTTCCCCCTCTGACTACAGGGGAGTTAGAAGACCCTTTAGGTGAGAAACTTGTGATAATTGAAGAACCTGTTGGGAAAGAAGAAGAACCCATTTCATCTACCCAAACCATGGCTGAAAACAAGAAAAATGAGGTTTTCCCTATCAGAGAGACCAATGGAGAGGCTAGAATGAAGAATATAAGCCCTACTTCCATTCCACGCTTCCATAGCTTAACCTCTGAGGATCTTGATACTTTTATGTTTGAATTTATTTTTGTTTGTATGACCTATGACTATGCCTATGATGACTAGAAGCTGAAGTTATTCCCATCTACCCTTAAGGATGCAACTTTGTGTTGGTTTATGGGTTTACCTGGGGATAACATCACCACCTGGGCTCAAATGCAGCAAGCCTTTAACAAAAAGTACATGGACTATTGTAGGTCCAAATAAACCAAGGAAGAAACATTTAGAATGACTCTTGGACCTGTTGAATCCCTAGAGGACTACGAGGAGAGACTTCAACTCAGTTATAGGAGGGCCAGGTGCACCCTTGATCTTGAATAACTAAAGCTAGTTCTTCTTCGAGGGATCAAGTAAGACATGCTGGAAACCCTCAACATGTTGTCTGTGGGAGACATCTAATAGTTACCCTATGATGACATCAAAAAAAAGTTTAAAAATCACTCTAGGGTTGCTAGGAAGAAGGGTAGGGCTAGTCAAGGTTTGGTCAACTCCTCTCCTTCCACAACATCCATAAAGAATGAGATTAGGAACATGTTGGAGGACTTTAAAAGTGAAAATTTTCATACCTTTGATTTGAAAATGGATATCATGCAGATCAAAAGAAGACAAAAGGAACTAGAGAGATCCCTAGCTATTTTCTACCATAACTGCATTAGAAAGCACCCTAGAAATGAATGCCCATTAAATTTCATAGCGGCAAAAGGTGGGGCTGAGCAACTCCGATTTATAGATCAAAGGATGCCTCAAGGACCTCGCCCATACCAGTAGGGCATGCAAGGTGCATCTTACTCTTATTACCACCAAAACTAGAATGCACCCTTGCCACCCTGGTACTCTTCCACTCATCCATCATGGTCCACACCTATGTCTTGGCATTATGCTCCTCAATATCCTCCCCAACTTGCCAATCAAACATTTCAGCCATATGCTTCTCAACCTCCTCAATGGATTAACCCATCACAAGGGTGGAGGCCTCAACTCAACCAACTTCCTGCTTTACTACCCCCACCTCCACTTCAACCACAACTCACTCATCTTGCTCCACCCAAGCAACCTCAGATGCCTACTCAACCCAATCCAAACCTGAATAACAAGCAATCACATCAGGTCTACAATGGAGAGACATCTTACCTTGCCTATGCTGTGGATATTCAACAAATCAACCTTAGGTCTCGGAGAGTTCTTCTAGATAACCAACCTTCATCTCCACCTGAAGAAATTGAAGAGGAAAAAGAAGAGAGTACCATAAATCCACCTCCTTTTCTTGAGAGGTTGATCTACCCTAACTAGCACACTCTAGAAGAGACTGAACGTTTGGGAGAATTGAATAATTTGTGTGTTAAAATACCCCTCCTCCAATCTATTAAGGATGTTCCCATCTATAATAAGGTTGTAAAGGAGAAATGTTTCAAACACCCTGGGAGGAGAAAAAGAGACACCTATTGGTCAATTACCTGATTTGATGTTGGGAAGAGTGATTTGTCCAAAATATTTAGACCTTGTAAGTCTAGTAGTAGATGTGCACATTTATGGCATAATTTTCCCTCATACCCTGACTGATCTTGGGGTTTCCATCAATATCATGACTAAAGAAATCATGCTGAAATTAAACCTCCAAGCAGCATTAAGGAAGACTACTATAGTGCTGCAACTTGTATATAGATCGACAGTGTCTCATGAGGGAGTTCTTGAGGATGTAATGGTCTCCATTGACTCCTGTGAGTATCCTACTGACTTCTTGGTTCTCTAGCCCAAAACCAAATTCAATGGTTATCGTGTCATCTTAGGAAGGCTATGGTTAGCCATTGCTGATGCTTATATTAGTTACTGGGCCAGAAACATGACCATTAAGGATGGGCATTTGTCCAAACAATTGGTATTGTAACCTCCTGTTCATCCTTCCATTAAGCATGAATTACCCTTGTGGCTAGAAGAGGAGGAGGAATATGAAGTGTATCATATAACATCCCATCTAGTTTTTACCCTAGATGTTGTTATAGGAGGGGGAAACCTAATGAAGATGACCTCATTAACTAGATCCTCTAGAACCAACCCCCCAATACCATGCCTCTTGATGAGCTTGTGAAAGAGTCTGAGAGTAGTCCTTGGACTGAATTATGCTTAATTGACCCAAGTCCTGCCCATGTCAAAGTTGTAGAATTTGATCCATCTAGAACCTTGAAGATTAATCCCTCTATCTCAATTAATCAAGAAGAGAAGTTGTGCAAGACGCTGAGAGAACACTTATATGCCTTTGCTTGGAACTACAAAGAAATGAATGGGGTGCATCCCTCAGTTTGTACTCATCACATCTACATCAAGGAGGGATGCAAACCTATGCACAAACCTTAGAGGAGAATGAAATCAACCCTCAAGGGCATAGTAAAGGAAGAATTGCAAAAGTTTCTAAATGTAGGGTTCATATACCCCATCTCAGATAGTGAGTGGGTGTCCACTCTAGTTTTGGTCCCAAATAAGAATGAAAAGTGGAGGATCTTTATCGATTACATAGAATTGAAAAAATACACCCAGAAATACCATTTCCTTTTGCCTTTCATTGATCACATTTTAGATGGTCTTGCAAGGAAGAAGTTCGTCTCTTTCCTGGATGGATTTAGTGGTTACAATTAGATCCAGATCATCCTTGAAGATCAGGATGAAACTACATTCACATGTCCTTGGACTACATTTTCTTATAGGGTCCTCCAGGGAAAATTTAGGGGCTAATATTCGCAGATGGGCTAATTTTCCATGTTTTTTCCAAAAAAAGATTCGCCAATTTCCATTTTTTTTCTAAAAATGATTCGCCCACATTTTATATTACAAAATTATTTTACCCTAAAAATCGCCAAAATTTTATATAGACTTAATATAAAATCATTAGAAATCTAAATATTTTTACAAAAATATTGTCAAACATTTTACAATGTGCATATCAGGGAATAGTAAGATTCACCAAGGTTTATAAAATTTAAGATAAACTTCCATCCTTAAAATTTTCCTTGGGGTACTCCCGTTCGCTCTATGCAATGCCCCTACCACTTTTCAAAGGGAATTTATGAGCATCTTTATTGAGCTTGTCCATGACTCTATGGAGATCTACATGGATTTCACTCTCTATGGTTGTGACTTCCTGGAGGCTCTCTCTAACCTGGGAAAACTCCTAAAGGAATGCATTGAAATGAACCTCTCGTTTAGTCTCGAGAAATGTGAATTCTTAATGAATGCAGATATTGTCCTTGGCCATTCAATATCTCAGGAGGGAATACAAGTGGACCCAAACAAGATTTCCATCATCAAAATGGTCCCTACTCCTCAAAATCAGAGGGATGTTAAGAGTTTCTTGGGCTTAGCTAGCTATTATATGAGGTTTATCAAGTCCTTTAGTAAAGTGGATTCACCATTGTTTAGGTTGTTGGCTAAGGACTTAGAATTTTGTTGGACAAATAATTTCTAAGAGGCCCTTGAGATTTTGAAAGAGAAATTAACCACTAGACCCATATTTAGGGGCCCCAATTGGGCTCTTCCTTTCCATATCGATGTTGATGCATCCGAAAATTTGTGGGGCCTTGGGACAAATAGATGGTAAGTTACGCTTTTCCATTTACTTCATTAGTGAAAATGTTTCTAAGGATTAACTGAACTACACTCTAACTGAGAAAGAACTCTTAGTTGTTGTAGACTCAAACAGATTTAAACACTACATCCCTGGATACCAAAGTTTTGTGCATACTAATCATGAAAGTATTAAATATTTGATGAATAAGCCTGATGTGAATGCTAGAATCATTAGATGGTTGTTATTTCTACAATAGTTTGATTTAACTATATTTTACAATCAAAGAAAAGAAAATTTAGCTATATATTTTTTATCTAGACTTTCTTTTCCTACATGTGATGAAGGGATGGTCGATGATCAACTTCTAGATGAGCACCCATTTTCTATCTTATCACTCTCTTCATGATTTTATGACATAGCCAACTACCTAGTTGCTGCAAAGTTTTCCCCAAATCTGTCATTTAGGGAGAAGAGTAGAATTGGATTAGGGGCAATCTCTTCAAGTTGGGACCAGGTTAGATCTTAAGGAGATGTGTTAGGGATGAGGAAGTATTTGACATTCTCTTAGCCTGCCATGATGGGCCCTATGGAGGTTATTTTGCTACCAAGAGAACAACTTTCAAAGCTCTACAAGTTAGCAATTATTGGCCCACTCTCCACCAAAATGCAAGAAGGTATTCTAGCAGATGTGATCAATGCCAAAGGATGGGAAAATCCACACCCAGGGATCAAATGTCTCTACAACCTTAAGTGGCCTTGGAGCCATTTGACAAGTGGGACATGTATTTCGTTGGGCCAATTGATCCACCATCAGGGCAGAAAAGGTACATCATCATGTGCACTGGTTATTTGACAAAGTGGGCTGAGACAAAGGTTGTCAAGGCAACAAAATAGGAGAAAGTGGTTGAGTTCTTAAGGGGAAATATCTTCTATTAATTTGGGTACCCCAGGGAGATAGTCATTGATCAGGGTGCTCAATTCACATCACATCACATCTAATCGAGAATATTCTAAGGTAACATCATATCAAACACAGAACATCTACAACCTATCACCCTTAGGCAAATGGGAAAGTAGAGGTTACAAATAGGGCATTGAAGAGAATCCTCACCAAGGTTGTGAGAAACAATAGGAGAGATTGGGTAGACATATTAGTGGAGCCCACTTAGGCCTATAACACCACTTGGAAGACAAATACTAGGTTCACTCTATTAGCATCCTATAATTGAACCTATATTCTAAGAAAAGGATTACAAGGGTAACCAAAAACCACTTGTAGGCTAAGGTCCAACCCCCTAGCCTTGGAGAGAGCTCTCTCACAATTTCATGTTATTAATCACCTATGGGACTAATAGATCTGGGTTTTAGGATGACTATGAATGGTTAGAAATTGATTTTTGTTTTGATTTTTTTTAAATTGGCTGCAGAGGTTGAGAAATATTTTGGATCATATTTATAGATCCAAATGAATAAGCAACATAATGTGATTTGTAACAGGGGAAAGATATGCAAACTTACTGGTGATTTATCAGAAGCTCGTTGTAGTAGCAAGATAAATGGGGTAGGAGAAAAATGGAAAATTGAGCATCAAACCATAGATGAATTTAGTTTTCCATAGAAGAAACATAATATTTATAACCAACTGAAAACTAGGCAGAGCAAATACACGAATTCTGCAATAAATTTCTTTCAACTGAGTAGGAAGAAATTAGACAATATTAAACTAGATTTAAGAAAATATCTGAGAACAAAATATATGTGATTCACAAAGGAAAACACATCGGTAAAGCATGACACAAGAATCAATGTTCAAACAACATTCAAATTCTTCTATTCATTTGGAAAAATAAATCAAAATACAAAATAGCCTTAAGCTCTTATAGTTCAAACCCAAGCGAACCCTCTTGTCATATCTTTCTTCTTAAATACAATTAAGGAAGAATTTCTTGCATGGAGAATGAAAGACCAGATACAATGTATCTCTTATCGGCTAAGAAGACTGAGACAAACTTAATTTGGAAACATCGAGCCTTAAAGCTTAGATAAAAATTCAACAACATCGAGTTCATAAAATCAAACTTATCCATATATCCATCCCTATCCTGATCACTAACATAATTATAGAAGGTCTCGAAATATCAAAATGAAAAATAGGCTTGAGTGATATAGTTGCACAACAATTACGCAACAAAGTGTAGAAAACTTCTAAGCTAATGTGGTTGCAGATAATCCTGAGCAAAGCAAAGTAGATGGTCGTTCTTGCAATGATGGTGTAATGGTGTAGAATCTCTGAAACAATCTTTCCTGCTCCTGTAGATCTCCAAAACAATTGTCTCCAACTTGCGCAACAAAAGTTGAATTTTAAAATTGTATTGAATTCCCCTAGTCCAAAATGATTTTGAGTGTACATTCAACCATATCATTCACCTTAAATTACTCATCATACTTTAAACCTTCCAACACTTCGAATTTACAAATTGAATTTCCAAAATTTCATAATTATGTTAGGAAGCAATTGTGAAAATGGGTCTCCAAGTGAACCTTTAATTCCCAACCCATGACACCTGTTCCCAAACGGAGAGAGGTTTTTTATATGAACTTGTTTTTGAGATACACCTCCCTCAGTTTCTTCAAATTCTTCCCCATCTCCTCATAATCTATTCCCCGTTATCATGACTAGAAAAGTAAATAACACAATATGAAAAATATGTTTTAAAGATGAATTTTAATATCCCATTATATGATACCTATGAAACATATGAAGGAGGTTTTTGTTCTTTGCCTCGTTCTTAAGAAAAGCCTCATTCATTTTTTTATAAATTTGACTCCATTTAGTCAGAAAGAGCTTTTGAAAATGATGTCTAAAATAGTCAATTTCAGAGCAAATTCATAGCAAAATGTAGCAGACCTCCATGTTTGATATGGTTACATATGGTTATGTGCAAGGTTGAGTGTGTAGATGTGCTTGATATGACCTAGTGATGATGTAGCACGATCTAATTTGTGCTTCTCTCCATGCTTGCAGTCCTCCAAAATAGTTGTTCTCAATTTATGTAGCATTTGCGCAGCCACTGTGTGGCTTGGAGTTTGTGCAGCAGGTGTGCAACGACCTTCTTCCACCTGAACAACCTGCCTTCGAACCTCTGCCAAGATTCTCTCAGCCTCCTGATCTTTTTTTTGAACATGAAACCTTCTCATAGCGCAAGTTGTGGATGGATGAAGAGAAAATGAGGGCAACATGAACAAAAATGTGAAAATGTGTGCCCCATATGTTTTGTTTGTTCATGGGTATAAACTTTGGGTAAATGGATCATGAAATATGAATTATGATAATGAGTTGTGGAGGGATGTAATGGAAATTATGTTTATAGGTGATTTGAGGAAGGGGGGGGTGTGTATATGATGGTAAGTGTAAAGGAAGGGAGTCTACGAAGGTGAGTTGTGAATCAAAGGGGTATATGGAAAGAGTATATGAAAGGGAATTAGGAACTATAAATGGTGAATTGTGAGTGATGAATTATGAATGGCGGAATGGGAACATGATGGATGCCACTAACAGACCTATAAAACTTTAACAAATGAAACTTGGCTGTTATGGTTTTGACTGATGATAAATAGAAACCCCATGAAATAAAACCCCTTGAACCCTCAATGACTCTACCTGAAAAAATGACTTTATGACCCTCTCATGGACTTCGACTCTCTCAAATTTGATTTTGTATTTAAGGACCTTCAATGACATGAACAACTTGCAGTGAACTTAAACAATGATGCTTTAGACTATGACAATAATGATTCATAGGCTAAACTGATATGAAAATCTCCCAAAATTAATAAAAGGAGGAAAAAACATTTTGATCCCTAGACCCTAGTACCCTAACATTGGCTCCAATGGGGATGGAAACCTCCTAGTGAGGTTCCAAGAACACCACAAACTAGTAGCCTAATCATTGGGCAATGGATTCGAACACTAAAGACTAAAAATTAACTAACTTACTAACTTGACATTGACTTTAAATATGGTAGCAGATCACTGAATGCAGGTTTTAAACCCGTACAGAAATTACCTGCATACGAATTATAAATCACAGGAAAAACAAAAATGTGAGAGCATAACACATAAAACACATATACACAGATATTTCCCACTGGATCTCAAAACCGAGACTACCAGCTTGATTTTTCATTATGTTCCTTTCAATGTTACAATAAATATTTATACATGCTGAAGCATTCCAATACCATGGACCGAAAAACCATCACGTCCAATACCATGGACCAAAAACCATCGATCCCAGTACCTGGACCGAAAACTCATCGCGTCCAAAACACATGTGCGAAAATCATGCACAAAACCATAGGTGGGTCCGCCCAACCTAACATAGGGTCCAAAACCAAAATTTTTCGGGGCGCTGCCCCGGAAACCAAAAAGTGGGGTTACGGGTACCCCTCAAACCCCCTGTTAACTATGTGGAAAGAATATAACACAACCCAACACTGAAACCTTAGGGCCTAAACATGGAGCTTCAAATTCCAATCATGGCCACCCACACCCACAAATTTGAACAATAATACCAAACTGCCAAAAGAAACTGGTGGAAGATGGTACACTGTTGAAATATATGCTCAAACCATTGAGCTTATTTATGTACTATTGGGATGGGATCCCCAAGGGTAGAATTAGATTAATTTAGTAATTTTTTGTAAAGAATTTTGTAAAAAAGGAAAAATATCCATAAAATATGGATGTGGAGCGCGTAGCTAGTCAAGAGTCACAGGGGCCTTAGCCCCTTGTTTGGGTAAGTGATAAGCGGTTTTGAAGACTCACCCATGAGCCGAGGTCCATGGTATTGTATTAGAAAGACTATAAATAGATTAGTCTTAGTGAATGATAAAGATAGATAAGAATATAAGTATGAATGCATGAATGCATGATGTTGTAAGAGTTTGATAGATATGAATGTTTTTTCCTATCACTTAGTGAAGGAAAGGCTCCGTAGCTGAGTGCGCAGAGGCCTGCAAGAGTCCACAGCTGAATGCGTGGACCCCTGTAGTTGAGTGCGCAGGGTAGTTGAAGTATGTACTGGAAAGATTCTGATTAATAAAGATTGGTTTTGGGTTGGAAATACTTGTATCTATCTGTTTAATTGTTATGTCACTTTCATTGTTTTTTTCTGTAATTCAATGTGTTTTCTCCTCATGAATTGGGTTAATTGAACATGTTTATGCTTAACAAGATGATTGAGTGATATTTGCAAAGTTCTAAATCTATGTTGGGTTAGTTTCGGATAAGGAAGATAGGTCTGCGTGACGACAGATCTAGATCTTAGAAGCCCTAGAAAACCTATTCAGTTGCGCGAGAGTAGCAAACATATCTTGTTAGGGCCTCATTAACACAATTAGTTGGTCCCGCAGAGAATTAAAGCTATCTAGGGTTGAGCTAGGAGTTCTAACTCTATCAGAAGGATAAATATGCATGGAAGAAAATATAAGGCACTGAAAGACATCACACTAGTCTTTGGATGCTTAAACTTGGTTCTTGCATCCCCCACTACTACTTTGGGTGAGACAACAACCTGCGCTATGCAGGTTGTTGCTGAAAGGGTTGGTTGTTTAGGGCTTGGTTAGGCCCCCTTAAGCCAAAAAATGGTTCTGTTGCCAGGACCAGGATCTGCTTAAGAGATGTGTAATGTAGCATAATTGGAATCTGACTAAGAAAGAGATTGAAAAGTGGTTAGATCGGAAGTTTCACAAGTTTGCGGTCAAGAAAACAAGAATCCACACATGTCAAAGGAGGATTAGTTGACTGGATATCTATATACAGAGGTACATGAAATTTTCTTTTGCACTTTTCCATGCGAATTAAATGAGTGGTTAGCTAAATTGGCAGACAATCAAGTGAGGTGAAAGCTCGATAGTCCTATAGTGTGGACTCCGGAATTGGTGCGATGACTAGAGGCATCTGAAAACAAGATTGTGCGAGCTGTTGATCATTGGCTTGATCAAATTCTGGGAGGATTTGTTATTGAATTTGCAGTTGACACATCAGTTAGCTATAACGAAGTGGAGCGAAGATTCTTCGAAGGACCATGAGGTAAGTACTTAAGGTGATTGAACAATTGGATTAAATTGTTATTATGTGAAAAGCGGGTAATTCCATTACCTTAATTTTCAGAGCTATGCGAAGTGGAAAATTCTTTAGAAATCATGACATATCAGGTCCATAGTATAGTCCATTGATTGAACCTCCTTCAAGTGAAGACAAAGGGGTGGTGCTGACTATGCCGCGAAGCACTGTTGTTACAGGTATATTTGGGCACATCACTCCCGACGATCAGATCAGTGCAATTAGGGCTCATCAAACCCTAATTCAGTTGCTACATGCCCTAAATAAGTCATCACATTGAATGCTTCCATCCATGAAAGCTTCCTAGCTTGAAACCATGCTGAAATGCCTCCTTGGGACACCAGTGCAGCCTTGGTCAGGGATAACTACACTGCAGAGCAGGTAGGCCCATTGATACCTACACTGCAGTGCACTTAGGCCCACTTTGACTTGCACTGGGCGAGAATGAGTGAAATTTGCATAGGGTTATGGGAATATTCCTTGATTCTAGGGCATTCTAGAAGGATCCCGACTCTTATCCCATCCTATGAGCTTGACTTTGGATAGGCTATGGATCAATTATCCCTCTATCCTCTTATCCCTTTCTCCATGGAAACTAACTCCAATTTTGGAAAACCATTCAATGCCCAATTTATGACAGAATCACTTGCATTTCCCTATAAATTGACCACTCATCATAGTGATTAGGGGCTGGAATTTGGATATTGTAGAGAAATATTGTTGGTTTGAGGTTTGAAATCATTTTCAAGTAATGTTATGCTACTGGATTGATGTGTTATTGGAGTGATGAGGGTTTGGAACTAAGCTAGATGTGTGACACAGGATCGAACCACTTTGGGTGTAACTCCTCCTTCTATCAATCAATAAAGTTGTTTGCTCCTTTTCCCATACTCTTGTCTATATCTATGATGAATGTACGTTCAAATGTTGTCAATTCCATTTTTTATAGTAGATAGATCATATGCTTTGATTTTTGTCATCTTCTGTTTATGTTGGTAGGTACCCATTCAGTGAATTCAGTTTGAGCAGGAGTGACGAGAACAACGCAAAGGAGATCAAAGGAAGCGAAGGATCACAAGTAGATTCCTTGATCTTATATATCTGTCATAGGTAAAACATCTTCTTTCTATTGTTCTAAGTGTAACTACCCACTTAGGGAAGATGTACTTATCCGTAGGTATAAATTTCGTATAACAGCCGTTCAGTTAATAACTCAGGGTATTCTGAGGATATCTCTTCCATCCACTCCACCTCCACCATTCATCGTGGCAAACACAATGAAGATTCTGATCTTCAAAGGGATAGGAAGTGAATATCCAGAGCAATTCTGGTTTGTTACGAATGTTGTATGGAGAGCGCAACAAATCATCGATGATAATATAAAGAAGGCATAGTTGGTTACTGCCTTGCAAGATCGCGTGCTAACTTGGTACATTAAGTATTGCACTAATAATCCTTAGACATTGTTAGCAGAGACTCAAACAACTCTGAACAGAGAATATAATAAGCCTAAATCTGAGGTGCAATTAGTAATTAAATTTAAGGAGATCTGAATGAGAGTTGATGAGACACCTTGGGACTTTGATCAGAGGTTGAAGTGCTAGATCAGGCAGGCTAACATGAAAATCTCAGATACCCAACATCGTGATTGGTTTATTGCATCACTTTTGTTGCACTTAAGAATACCTCTGTCACAACAGAAGATAGGAACGAAAGAAGAAGCCTTGGAGATCACAATGAGGTTGCACGCATCACCTATTCCGGATACGAACTTAGGGGTATAACAAATTCACTCATAGTTAGAGATATTGCACCTAGAATTACAAGGTCTAAAGAAAGAGATGGATACCAAGCCAGAAGTGTGCGGAGAGGTTTGGTGCTTGAAGTGCAAGGGCCATAGGCACGATAAAGATCATTCTCCAGTATACATGAATTATCTTATACAGGGGGCCAGTCCCCTTGAAGCCATAAGCCCCAGCCAGACAAAGCATGGGGGATGCGCTATGGTGCGCTATTTGTCAAGTTACTGGGAAACATGTGACATAACTACCACTTACTTCAAAAGTTCGTTCAGACACCCCAACAATTATTCTGAAATTTCTGTAAATGTATAGGCTAGGATGAGCACCATTGTCGAAGTTATGAGCTAATGATGGAAAGAACCCCTACATACGGTATGAAAGAAGAAACTCGGCCTCCAAATCAAGGCACATGAGGAGCGGATGGGGGATCTCAAGGCCGAGGACAAGGAAGAGGCACATGACCTGTTAAATCTTGTGGTCAGATCATCTACTACAACTGTAGAGAGCAGGACCATTTCGCACGAGATTGCCCAACCCTACACACCCTTCGTGAAAATACTGTGGACAATTTGACGATGCCATAGAATACTATCTAGTGCTAATAGCTAAATTGCAAGAGAAGAAAATGCAGCCTACACAGAATTTGCAAATGATGAGGGCTAAGCCCTGTGAGCAAGATCAGAGCATTAATATTGTACTAAGAAGTGGTATGATGACTGACACAAATAAAGGTGAGGAAGATGGATGGGTCAACAAATATCTTGAGAAAGAAGTAGCCTTTGACCTTAATCGAGATAAGGAAACATTGATGGAAGCAAGAAGAGCTTTGCTAAGGCCTTCGCCTCAAGAAACCAGGAAAAGAAAATAGAGACCAGTGCAACGCAAGAGCTTTATCCTTCCGTACTCACTACTTTTTTGGAGACCTGCATGAAGTTACTGCGCATTAGCAAGGTTGTGGAAGGATTGCAAGAATTAATAAATAAATGCTCCAATAAAGAAAAGATCCCTGATGAACAATGTGTGGTACGTGTTGGAAATAATATTGAGAGGGGGGGTGAATCAGTATTAGCAAATCACTAACTTTTTCATTTCCATAATCAGATTCATATACACTACTTTAGTTAAGGGAACCCGCATGTACATGCAACTGTGTTTAATGCAACTAGCGTATATCCAGTAAACTTATGATTCAGTTAATCCATTATATGTTGATCTTTAATCAGTGCATCAAAACTTCATTAACCATATAAATAGTAAACAGGTGCAGTAAAATAGAACAGATCATCACACATAAGAAACACACATGAACACAATGATATAAGGTGGAAACCCAATTCGGGACAAAAACCACCTGCTGTCATCTTCTTAATATAAGAAAAACCTGTTTACAATCTTGTACTGGCACAGACTCATACTAGTATGCAGGAACCCACCTGCAGAAGGCTACAACCTTCTCTCATTCTCCAGCTACTACTGGAAGGGAGCTACAACCCCCTGGCTCTTGTACTAGCCGATACGTTTACTAGTACGTAGGTGCCGGCCTACTGAAGGCTCCAACCTTCACTTGTTTTCCAGCTGCTATTGGAAGGGAGCTCCAACCCCCTGCCTCTTGTACTGGCCGATATGTTTACCAGTACATAGGTGCCGGCCTATAGAAGGCGACGACCTTCTCTCTTCCTCCAGGGACCACGTTTCATAAATTTTCATACTGGGTACTCCTGAAGCACAACACCATAATATGAAGGCCGCGTTTCATCCAATTTTCATACTGGACCCATCAACAATGTTGAAGCACAAAATTAATCACCACTATAATACACCCATCAACTACACCTACATCATCAATCTTTGAATCACCCAAAACTAAAACACTAAAACCCTGTCAACAAAACACAGTCACCAAAACACAGAGCAAACCACAAAATTCTGCAACAACAACCAGATCCAACTGCAACTTCAAATATCATACTTCATACTGAATACACTACTCTGATGAGCCAAACCAGCATATATATGCGCTTTTACAAAAGTGAACCCACGTACAAATCTGCAAATATTTACTCATAACTTTGTAGCTATTCCAAACATCAGTCATACCTAGATCATAATATTTATACAATAAAACATGCATCAATAATTCAAATCTAGTCTATCCATGATCAAACCACATAATGATAATACATTCCAAGCCTTATGATCCTAATCCATCATCCATCATCAACCACATAGGTGCATCCTTGGTTCAGATTAGGCAAAGCTTCACAAACCCATAACCAACATACTAGATCTCACACTTCATCAAATATTCATCACTTGCACACTTGCACTTTGGCCTAATGATCTTCTTCTCCTTATATAGGTTTAGGCCTCTCTCAATACCATGGTCCAAAACCACGTAGGGCCGATACCTTAGATCCAATACTTGGGGTCAATACCTCGGACCAAATACCCTGGATCAATACCAAAATACCATGGACCAAATACCACAGACCAAAACTTAGTTTTTCAACATGTACGCGCCTTTCCTTCTGAGAAAATGCATGTGTGCGTTATACGCGCCTTTATATATAGTTAACCTGCGTGTATACTGACTTGGTCAATGGTGAAACTGCATATACATTTTCATATACACGACTTTGTATATAGTGAACTTGCGTGTATACGTGGCTTGGTCAATGGTGAACCTGCGTATACCTCTCTCTGGTCATTAATTATTTGCTATTGACCTGCTACACTATTATTTGTCATCTAAGTGAGTTGGCATCAAGGACAACACCTGTATCATACCTATATCATAATGCCAACAGTAAAAAATATTGGTAAGCATAAGGCAAGAACAGGACGTGAGATGTGGCTAACAACACAGATAGTCGATTACGAAATGGATTAGATAATTTTGGATCTGGAGTCCAATGCGAATGTTTTTCCGAAACAGACATGGGAAAGGATGGAGAGACCTACACTGCAGTGGTCTCTGATTCAGCTTCAAATGGAGAATCAACAAAAAATCATCCCCATGGGACGATTGTATGGAGTGACGGTTGATATTGAACGTGTGAGTGCATTAGTGGACTTCGAAGTTATAGAAATTGTTGATGATAGTAATCCCTACCCCGCACTCTGATGGGCCTCTAAATTAGACATAAATTAAGGCCCATGCCTCTAAATTAGAACATAAATTAAGGCCTATGACCATCCTTCAGTACATTAAACCTCTCTTTTTACATTAGATAATTTATTTTTAACTTTAATATATTCATTAGGAAGGTTTATGAATAATTGGATATTTGTGCATAACATTATTTATTTTTGTGGAATATTATGAGAAAATTGGGCAGATTATGAAGATTTGGAGGAGGAGATAATTTAGGGACTTGTTCCCTACTACTGGAGGATCAATAATAAATAATAAATCAACAAGATATTATGGAATTATGGCATAGATTGTGGAGCTCGAATGATTGAGAAAATCTAGGAATGTGTTCCTTGCCATTTAATGCAGATTCCTAGTATTGGGGACCAGATCCACTAATCAAGGGATTTTGTTGGGGAAAGCTTCCTCCATCCATGGGGTATGATTCTTAATCATTTTGTATAAGTACCAAGTCGAATTTTCCTCTAGAGATATTTTCATTAATTTTCTTGTGGAAAGAACTCGTAGTTTTGCAGCTCCATTGTATTTTCTTGAAGGGATGTAATTGTGTTGATCAAAATAATGAAGATTGGTTCATGTTCAGCTTCTAAATCTTGTTCTCCTCCATAGGTCTCTAATTTTCCTTGGGCTTGGTGATCCAAGGAGCCTCAAAGCCCTTTTGCATCATTTTATTTCCTTCTTTTCACTTCTTATTCATATGCATCTCTTGTTTTTATTTCTTTCTATTTCTGCATTTAGTATTAATGATTTCTTGTTGTAGGATTGAGTTAAATGGTTGATGTAAGTTCTTTTGCAGGATCACAAGAATTATTTCATCCTTGGAAAATCTTTGGAAGTTCATAGTAATCATTGAGCTGCTCGGATTAGTCTTCTTATTCCCAAATCTAGATTTCTAGAACTCCTTTGTGGCAAAGAACAATAATTTTCTGCTATTTTTTAGAGCATCCTAATGAGCTTCAATTGAGTTGGTTCCACTCGCATTAGATCAAAAAAAAATTCTAGTTCATAAAAAAAATTACCCCATTGCATTTGCACTTTATTAGATTAGGTATTTTTTAGATTTACTAGCTCACTAGTTCTCGAAATTTTAGATTTTCGACTAATAATGTTTTTCTAATTTTTAGCATGGGTTAACAAAGTTTTTTTTGAGTGATTCCACTTGAATGGGGACATAAGACATCCTAGTTAATAACAAAAATTTTTCCATCCAATTTGGATTTAATTTTCTTGGTCATTCGATGAATTATAATTTCGTATGGTAAATCTGTAACATCTTGTAGTAAATGAGGGGATCATGTAGGAAATCACTGTAGCATCCAATAGGAAATCTGCATCCTGGTGGAAATCCTGTTTTGAGCCCAAGATGAGAAAAATCATCATTGAAGCTGGCATTAGGCCTCTACTTGACCTCCATGCCATCAAGACCATTTTAACCCTCTTTCTCCACACTTGTCTCCCCTACCGAAGATCAAGGAAAGATTAGCATTTGCATTCATAAAGCAAAAAGATTAAAAAAATGAGTTCTTTTATATTTACACATGCACACAGTAGTTAGTACTATCTAGATCATATTTCATGCTCAATTAGTTTAAATCATTACATGTAATATTAAATAGTGTTAAGCTAGGTTTCTTTTACATTTAGTTCATGATTTTTATGCAATTATAATATGTTTCTTTCCTTGTACTTTCTTTCTTGCAATAGGTTAAGGTTCCATTTCGAACATTTCATTTTCTGTAATCAGATTAGGATTTGACTTCAGTACATGCACTCCATTACATCATGACGGAAAAGGAAGGACACATTGTGTGCTGCACATATAGTGCCGATACCTCTTAAGTTTGTATGAACCCCGGGTTCATAATTAAAGTCAGAAGCCTTGGGAGTTGTAGCATTCTTGTTGCAATACCGACACTGATCACTTTTTGGCGCCATTGTCGGGGAGGTGTCAAAGTATGCATTGTTTTATTCCCTAGTTGATTCATTTCTTTTTACTTTTTGCAAAAACAAAAAAATAATTACTTTAGGAATATTTCATTTCAAAAATAGAAAAGTGCATTACATTAGTGTTTTCATTCAATCATAAAAACAAAATTTCTCCAACACCAACCCACCCCCCCATTTGATCACGTGGTGCAGTAAGAGCCACATCACCATTCACTTTTGCAGGTAGAAGAATAAGATGACAAAGAATGTAGAATAAATGGATGGAGATGATGACAATGAGGAAGATACTCTTGGATTTCCCATTCAGGATATTGATGGTAGTGTGCACATGAAGAACATCCCTCCATCTTTTCTTCAAAAATTTCTTGGTTTAAGGTCAGAGGATCCAAAAACCTTTCTCTTTGAATTTGAAATTGTTTGTAGATCTTACGGTTACTTATTAAAAACTAAAAAAATGAGATTTTTTCTGGCAACATTGAAGGATAGAGCTCTTAAATGGTTCACGAGTTTAGGGACTAATTCAATAAGATCATGGAATTATATGAAAAATATATTTCTAGAAACATATAAAGATCATGATCTTAAAGAAGAAATATTTAGAATGAATCAATGAGAAGATGAGATCCTTGAGGATCTAATAGAGAGGTTCATGTATAATGTTAAGAGGGAAAAACTACATCATTTAGGATCCGACACACTAAAAAACCTCTTAGAACAATTAGGGATGAATGGACTGATCTCCTTGATCTCATGAGTAGAGGTGATGTATACCAATTATCATTTGATGACATTTGTGAAACATGAAAACACATATCAAGAGGAAAAGCAAGAGTAAGTCAATCAACATCAAGATCAGTAAGTCAAGCTAAACTTGGAAATTTGTCTGATGACTTTAAAACATAAATTCTTAGGAATCTAACCGAACAAGCAGAAATGTTAAGAATACAAAATGAGCAAAAAAAAGATGTTTGTGTTGTCCATGTAGAATCACATGATGTTAAATGTTGCTCCTCATTACCAAGGTTGAAGGAAGTTCACCAAGAGGGCAATGGAGCAAGTCAATTGCCAATGCAGCTATGTTATGTAGCTCCAAGAGGACCATGGAAACCTATTCAGCCTAATATGATGCAAGAGCCTAATTGAAAATTTCAATCTTATGCACATCCACCTCAAAGTAATTGGAACACACCCTTTCCTTGGCAACATTGGCCATCTCAACCCCAAAACCAATATTGGCAACAAGGTTGGCAAGGAACTTATGGGAGCCATCCATAATATTCTCAGTATTTTCCTCGATAACCTCCATACCACACTCCATGTTATCCTTACCATTCACCTCCACCAAAACCACAACCCCATCCACATCCATCTCAAATATACACTCCCACTCAACTGCCTATACCACCGTTTCCAAACCCACACATTGAAGTAGCTCAGCCCACTTACAATGCTGAGGTACAACACTTCCAAACATCTCCTCTTTAGCTAAATGGTATTCACCATAGCTCAGGAAGAGTATTGTAAAAAAGAGATTCTCTTGATATCATTGAAGGACTACATCCAGAAGAAGAAGATTCGAAAGAGAATATCAAAGAATCATGCATTGCACTTGATGAAGAGCAAACATCAAAATCAAAGATTGAGAAAGCTCCTTCATGGTTATCATCAAATCGTCCATGTATTCAAGAGATCAGTCAACAAAAAGAGGAAGAATTGAAGGTCATGGTAGAAAAATACATCCAAGATGGTCCAAATCAGCAAGAGGACTAGAGGCATCACAACTATATTGAAATATGGTTCTATAAAGTCACTAAGTTGCAGTAATACTCTCTTTTTCAATTGTGATTGATAACATCAAAGTCAAATCATTTGATCACTCAAATTCAGGTACAATTCAAAGCATACATTTCAAGCCTGCACATCCGTTTTTCTGTCATCTTGATGTGCACATGGCTCCATTGGAAGTATTCTTATACTTGAAAGTGATTTTGCTTTTCAAGTAGAGTAGGGTAGAGAAAAAAATTAAAAATAAGAGAAAAAATAAAATCTCAGGTGAAAACCTCCTTTGAGGCGCCTGAGATTGGCTCATTGATTGAAAACCTCAATGAGGCAGTCAATGGGTTGGAAAAAAAAGGAGAAAAAAGAGCAAAAATAAAAGATCCTTGGTGAAAACCTCATTTGAGGCAGCTAGGCAGGCCTACTAGTTGAAAACCTCATTGAGGCGGCTAGTGGGTCTAGAAAAAAAAAGGAAAAAATAAAAATTCTTTGCTCCATGTATCTCTCTGATGAATGCATGTACTCTCCAACATTTGCAAGCAAAAAAAAAAAACAAGTTGATACCAAAAGAAAATTGGTCAAGCCTAGTTAAAAGAAGTCAAATTTTGACTTTCTCCTCCTTTTCTCAAATGCTCCAACAAGGCCAAGGCCACGCCAATCAATCACCCTCATTTATTTTTACCATCCACCCATCATTCTCAAGCTTCTACCATTCAGTTTTCTTGTTGTCCTAAGAAACTACAAGGTTTTCTGTTTTACTATAGGATACAAAAATACATAAAGAAAAAATTTGTTTTTCCATAACTTGAAAAACATGCATTCATTCTTCAAGATGTTTCAGGGGTAGATGCATATGGATGATGGTAACATGCTCAAGCAATTTCAACAAATTCCAGTGCACAGTTTTCAAAAAATCGACCTCCATCACATACAACCGTTTTTGTATTTTTTTGGTATCCGTGTATCCATTTAAAAAGTTGTTTCATGGGGAGATGCATATGGATGATGGCAACATGCCCACACAATTTCAACAAATTCTAGTGTACGGTTTCCAAGAAATTGACCTCCATCACCTTCAACCATTTTTAGATTTTCTCGAGATCCGTGCATACATTGACCAATTTTTTTTTATGGAAAGGTGCATAATGATGATGATGAAAACATTATAAGAAAGTTTTAGGTCAATCCATTCTACTGTTTGGGAGATATGGACAAAATAAGTCGGCTACAAAAGGTTGTCCTCAAAACCTACAAGATTCCCTGAAAACCTAAAGGATCCTACAAGATACATAAAAACACCTACAGGATTGGAAGTGAGCAGATTTAAAAGGAAGAAACAGAGGTTGGCTTCATCAGAGAGTGATAAGGAGGTGGGAGCTGAACTTTCCCACATTTTTCCAAGTGAAAAGAATATAAAAAACCTCCTAGTTTGTTGAAAAAGATTGCAGCATAAGGGAATTCTATACACATAATTTTCATTTAAAATTCTTCATTCATTAAATTTGGTAGTAGACCTATACAACCCTCCATCCATCAGATAAAATGATAGAGGGATTCAATAAAAGGGAACCCATCAACATGGTGAGCATTCATCAGCATCACCATCCAATACCTGCACATCAAGGAACAACATCAGAGAAAAAAGGGAAAAACACATGCAACATATACAAGAAAGCAAGGAAAATTTTAAGAACACCCCCTAAATTTATAAGTATAATAAATGGGCGAATCTTCATGGTATATAGGAAAAATGGAAGGCGATTTTATCAATAATATAATATGTATATATAATTTTTTGGCGAATCTCTCACTAGTCATGGCGAATTTTTTACTCAATTATAAAATCTTGTAAGATCTTGGTATTACCATGGGTTATCATAAACCTGGAGCTTAAA
>APFE030808935.1:139146-155289 GCA_000404065.3 Pinus taeda
TTGATGGTGTTAGAGGTGTCCAAATGGTGGAACAAAGTAGAAGAAGGTTGATAAGGGTGTGGAAGACCTTGCCAAATTGAAAAATACTCAAGAACCCATCTTGAATAAGGGGAAGAAGTAAAGCTAATGGTCTCAAGAAACAATGGTTTTTCTTTGCACAAATATGTTTTTGGGCTTGGCCTTGCATAACTTACAACCAAGGTTCTTAATGCACAAGATAGAGGCCATCAAGGCCATGAATGAGGCACATTGAGTTCACTAAGTTGCTCAGGGGATGAGCAACTCTTTCAGCAAGGGGGTATGATGGGCCTCTAAATTAGACATAAATTAAGGCCTATGACCATCCTTCAGCACATTAAACCTCTCTTTCTGCATTAGATAATTTATTTTTAACTTTAATATATTCATTAGGAAGGTTTATGAATAATTGGATATTTGTGCCTAATATTATTTATTTTTGTGGAATATTATGAGGATATTGGGCAGATTATGAAGATTTGGAGTAGGAGATAATTTAGGGACTTATTCCCTAATACAGGAGGATCAATAATAAATAACAAATCAACAAGATATTATGGAATTATGGCATAGAATGTGGAACTCCAATGATTGAGAAAATCTAGAAATATGTTCCCTGCCATTTAATGCAGATTCCTAGTATTGGGGACCAGATTCACTAATCAAGGGATTTTGGTGGGGAAAGCTTCCTCCATTCATGGGGAATGATTCCTAATCATTTTTTATAAGTACCAAGTCGCATTTTCCTCTATAGATATTTTCATTAGTGTTCTTGTGGAGAGAACTAGTAGTTTTACAGCTCCATTGTATTTTCTTGCAGGGATGTAATTGTATTGATCAAAATAATGAAGATTGGTGTCATGTTCAACTTCTAAAGCTTGTTCTCCTCCATCGATCTCTGAGTTTCCTTTGGCTTTGCCATCCTAGGAGCCTCAAAGCCCTTTTATATCATTTTATTTCCTTCTTTTCACTTCTTATTCACATGCATCTCTTGTTTTTATTTCTTTCTATTTCTACATTTAGTATTAATGATTTCTTGTTGTAGGATTGAGTTAAATGGTTGATGTAAGTTATTTTGAAGGATCACAAGAATTAATTCATCCTTGGAAAAGATTTGTAAGTTCATAGTAATAAATGAGCTACTTGGATTAGTCCTTTTATTCCCAAATCTAGATTTCTGGAACTTCTTTGTGGCAAAGAATAGTAAATTTCTACTATTTTTTAGAGCATGCTAACGAACTTCAATCAAGTTCGTTCCACTTGCAGTAGATAAAAAAATATCTAATTCATAAAAAAAATAACCCCATTGCATTTGCACTTGATTAGGTTAGGAATTTTTTAGATTTACTAGCTCACTATTTCTCAAATTTCTAGATTTTCGACTAGTAATGTTTTTTTATTTCTTAGCATGGGTTAACAGAGGTCTTTTTGAGTGATTAGACTTGGAATGTGGACCTAAGAAATCCTAGTTAATAAAAAAATAATTCCCATCCAATTTGGATTTGATTTTCCTGGGCATTCAATGAATTATAATTTCGTATGGTGAATCTGTAACATCTTGTAGTAAATCAATGAATCCTGTAGGAAATCACTGTAGCATCTTGTAGGAAATCTGCATCTTGTAGGAAAGCTTGTTTTGAGCCCAAATTGAGAAAAATCATCATTGAAGTTGGGATTAGGCCTCTAATTGACCTCCATGCCATCAAGACCATTTTAATCCTCTTGCTCCACACTTGTCTCCCCTGCAAAAGATCACGGAAAGATTAGCATTTGCATTCATAAAGCAAAAACAATTAAAAAATGAGTTCTTTTATATTTACACATGCACGTAGAAATTAGTACTCTCTAGATCATATTTCATGCTCAATTATTTTAAATCATCATATGTGAAAAATAGGGTTAAGCTAGGTTTATTTTACACTTATTTCATGATCTTTATGCAATTAGAATATGTTTCTTTCCTTTTACTTTCTTTCTTGCAATAGGTTAAGGTTCCATTTCGAACATTTCATTTTTTGCAATCAGTTTAGGATTTGACTTCAGTACATGCACTCCATTACATCATGATAGCAAATGAATGACACATTGTGTGCTGCACATATAGTGTCGATACCTCTTAAGTTTGTACAATCCTCGGGTTGATAATTAAAGTCGGTAGCCTTGGGAGTTGCAACATTCTTGTTGCAATATCAAGGCTCATCATGCTCGTGGGAATTGATTTGTCTATTGATATGAATGGGGTCATTAATTTGAAGAAAATGAAAATTACCTTTGAAAAGATGTCGCTTAGGGTCGTAGTTCCATTAGATCCTGCGGAAGGAGCACGCTACACTGAACCCGTCGGCGATTATGTAGAAATTGATGACGAACTGGATCAAATATACAAGATAACAACATGAGATTAGGATTGGATCAATTCAATGACGGATGGAAAAATCGCATGGTACCGGGACAATTCATGCACTTCTGACTCAAATGAGGAATTAGAGCATTCGACAAACCACCTACTTGAAATATGTACATTGTGGTGCAATATGATGATGAAGTCACTGTGCTGCATTTCGTTGGAGGTAGGAAAGCTACCTTATTATGATGGTATAACTAACGTAGATATGATTTTATATGAATTTGAGTGTGAAGTCCCTGAATACCACTATTTTCAAGCATTGGAGTTGGTGTTGCGTGCTACACCTGCATGATAGTGAGGTGCGCATAAGGAGAGTTTTGATGGATGGAGGGATTAAAGGTGATTGATGAAGTTACAATTTGGGCATGCTAATACAAGAATGACTGAGAAGTATAGTGGGAAGGATGATCCAAGTGATCACCTGGAGAAGTGGACTAAGGCATGGGGGACGGAACCACAACTAGAATGGATACATATATTTTGTCATACCTTGGATACAATCTCCATGAACTTTTATCTCGAGACAGAGCTCCGCCACAACACTATGAAATGGGATGTATTGAGAGAAAGTTCCTTATTGAATTTTAGCTTTGAGGACAGGTTTGAAAGCATTATTGAAATGATTTAAGGGATTAAAGCGGTTATCTTTAGGATGTCAAAGGAACCTATAGAATGGACCCAACTTGATTGGAGCATCCAGCTGCACCATGCATTGGAATGCTATAATGTGGCCGTTGAAGATGAGGAAGAAGACCCGAGGAATATAAATAGTTCGGAAACAGAAGGGCATTGCATAATAAAAGGACCACAAGTAGAGAACCCAGACATCTCCACACCTTTGAAAACAAGACATGTAAACATTGGCACTGAAGAAGAACCAAAGTTAGCGAAGATTATTGGGACGACGCTACCGTAGAAAAAGTTTTTAAATTACTTCGTGAGTACTAGGATCTCTTCCCCACTATGTTTTCAGTTTTAAAGGGCATACTTGGCGATTTGGGTGTTATGCAGATCACATTGAAACTAGATGCGAATCCTATCAAGCATAGGCCTTATCTCCTTAATCCAAAGTATAAGGAGAAGGTTTGCCAAGAGCTGGATAAAATGATGGATACTTGCATTATAGAACCTATCAAAGAGTTTGATTGGATGAGACTGATGGTAGTCCAAGAGAAGAAACAAAAAGGAAAAATAAGGATATGCGAAAATTTGTGGAAGTTGAATGATGCATGTGTCCATGATCCATTCCCAATGTCATTTACAGATGAAGTGTTAGAAAATGCTGGAGGGAAGGAGGCCTATTCCTTTACTGGTGGGTTTTCCGGTCATCAAATTAAGATTGTGCCAGAGGATCGAAGCAAAATCACCTTTGCGACAGAATGGGGTTGCTTTCAGTACACAGTTATGCCTTTTGGATTAAAGAACGTGCAGTATACCTAAGGGGGATAGTATGGGGTACAGAGGGAGGTACTCAAGGGAATAATATAATAATGGGATGGGCCATAGTAATAAATAAAGTGGTTAACCCGTATCATGTAAGGGACCATAAGTAGTTAGCAATAATGTAATAAGCCCATTGTATTAGATAGATGGTATTAAGAGAACCATGGTAATGACCCATGGTATTGTATGTATGAGGCCTATATAGAGGCTAGAGACTCCCCATGGAGAGAGGCCAAGGATTATTGTATTGTCAAGCATATGGCTTGTGGAGTGTTCTCCTTCTTTAAGGAGTGATTGTATGGTGTTGCCCTACCTCAAGGGTTTTGATAAATAAAGAAGCATTTATATCTATTTCTATCTTGTTATTTCTAGGTATAATTGTATTCTCATATATTTGCAGGTCAGATCTATAACAAGTGGTATCAGAGCACTTTCTTGGGCAAAGCAGAGATTTTTTTTTTTTTTTTTGCAGGATTTTTTTGGGGCGGTGAGTTTGAAGATAAGATTTGTACATTATGGTGCAAAATTTACAGAATATAATTGCAGATCTAGTTTTTTACAAAAAAATACCCATTTTTAAAAAAATCGCTTGAATCAGAGTCCGGATGAGGGAGATATCACTGATTTAAAAATCAGTTGTCTTGCATAATTTTTTTGGAGTGGAGAGTTTGCAGACCAGATCTGTACATTATGGTGAAAAATTTATAGAATCTAATTGCAGATCTGAGTTCTTTGTGAAAAAATACCCAATTAAAAAAAAAGAAGAAGAAGAAGAAAAGAAAAGATTTGAGTTCTTTGTGAAAAAATACCCAATTAAAAAAAAAAAAACAACGGATCGAATCGGAGTCCGGATGAGGGAGATATCACTGATTTAAAATCAGCTATTTTTTCATAAATGTTTGTAACGGTGGGACAGTTGTAGGACAAATCTGAAATTCCAATGCCTAGATCGGGATTTCGATCATACGAGAAGCTGCAGAATGACTGTTCCATTTCTGAAAATAAGTAATAATAAGGATTTTGAGAAATATTGGCTGAACTATGGCCATTTCAAATTTCCATCAAGTAAGTGATTTTTTTCAAAACCCTCGTCATGGCTTCTAGCAAGCATTTTTTAACAAGGAAAGATAATGGTCCTACTATTGAAGAATTCATGAAAGATCTTAAGAAAAACCATTTGAAACATTGGAGAAGTTTCCTATGGCTTAGTATGAAAGAAGAGGCTGCCATATGGTGGAACTCACTCGACAGCAAGTAGTTGTCCAAACTTGTGGATGAAGAATTTGAAAAACTCCTCGTGGACAAATGGTCTCATGCTAGAAAATAGGGGAATGAGACATGTAAAGGGTTATTTTCTATTGGTATCTCCTTATTACAGGTTCATAGATGTATTCAAAAGGAGAAGATCATTGTGTCTATAAATCCTAGTTGCAAGCAAAATTTTATAAATGTTAATTTGGCAAAAAGATTGCAAATTTCAACTAAACAAATGGATCACACACATGTTAATAATGAGCAGGTGCAAGTTTAAAAAGATTTGAATATTTATATATACAAGTATGTATTGCATTCTGATTTTTATACTTCAGATATGGATAATGTGGATGTTGTTTTGGGATACCCTTGGATGGAATTTGTTGGTACTATCAATATTAATGTGTAGAAGAAATTCTTGAAGCTCTTGTATAAAAAGAAGAAAATTACAATACATGATATTTCCAAATAGAAACAGATAGAGTCCAAGGAAGCTGAAGCAGAAGACGTTCCAGGGACTAACACATCGAATGATGAATCCGTGGTTGAAGTAATACTGGAAGATAAGAAACAATAACAGGCACCACAAAATGTACCAGATACCATTGAGGCTCAATTAGATGGTGAATTAAAGCAAGATACACCATTGGTTACAACTCCAACATATCACAACCCACATCACTCAGCAATAAAACAACCTACAAGATGGCAACAAATCAGCAACAAGAACAACAACCCCCACATGACAGATAGAGAGGGACGAAGATCCACCCACAACACACCAACACAGAAGAGCTGCCAGGGTCAACTTCTATCTCAAGCGAGCAAGGCACCAGCTAGATCGAGGTTTCACCTTTCTCTTGGATGGATGGATGTACGTGCATGGTACCAGTGGACTACTCTTTTGAGTAGATCTTATTATTTGTGTTCTTCTTATGTTTCGGGGATGAAACATGTTTAAGGGGGGTGCAATGTAGTATACCTAGGGGGGATAGTATGGGGTACAAGGGGAGGTACCCAAGGGAATAATATAATAATGGGATGGGCCATAGTAATAAATAAAGTGGTTAACCCGTATCATGTAAGGGACTATAAGTAGTTAGTAATAATGTAATAATCTCATTGTATTAGATAGATGGTATTGAGGGAACCATGGTAATGACCAATGGTATTGTATGTATGAGGCCTATAGAGAGGCTAGGGACTCCCTATGGAGAGAGGTCAAGGATTATTATATTTTCAAGAATATGGCTTGTGGGTTGTTCCCTTCCTTAAGGAGTGATTATAGGTGTTGCCCTACCTCAAGGGTTTTGATCAATAAAGAAGCATTTATATCTATTTCTATCTTGTTATTTCTGGGTATATTTGTATTCTCATATATTTGCAGGTCAGATCTATAATAGAATGCGCCTGCAATATTTTCCTGCGTAGTCATAACAACGTTCAAAGAATTAATTCATAAATTTCTGGAGGTATACTTCGATGATTGGACCATGTTTGGATTGGTAAAATGCCATGTAGCAAGTTTGCATCTTATGTTGGATACATGTTGAAGATACCATATTGCGGTGAATTTGAAAAATTTATATTCTGTGATGCTTTTGGGATCTTGTTGGGTCATGTCGTGTGTAAGCAAGGATTGATGGTGGACCTGGCAAAGATCGTTGTAATCATGAACTTGGAAGCCCCTTGGAATGTCAAGCAGTTGTGCAGGATGCTGGGACACACGAGATACTATATAGAATTCGTTAATGGAAAAACTGTTGACAAAGGATACAGCATTCTATTGGGATGAGGAATGTTAGTGTAGCTTAGATGTGTTAAAAGAAAATATGGTGACTGTGCCAATCCTGGTATTGCCCGATTGGAAGAAGGAGTTTCATGTATATGTGAATGCTTCTTGCATTGTGTTGGGTGCAGTAATAACATAGGTAGGGGAAGGTGAACTGGACCATCCTATAGCCTTCACGATTAGGAAGTTATCAAAGGCTAAAAAAATGTATTCAACGATAGAGCGTGAGGGGTTGGCCATGGTCTACGCAGTGTAGAAATTCAGGCATTATCTATTAGGGGGACATTTCAAGATATATACAGATCATTTTGCCTTAAAATACATGGTCAACAAGCCTGTGTTAGGGGGGAAGATTTGCAGTGGTTGTTATTATTTCAGGAATATGATTTTGAAGTTATTCTGAATCCTGGTTAGTTGAACGTCGGTTCATACCATCTGTCAAGGATTGAAACAGGTGAAGAACCCAGTAATTTGGAGGAAGGGTTGTTGGGTGATCCGTTAATGAAAAAAGTATTATAGACTATGTGTGAATTCGCTTATGTCACTTAATGCAACAGATCGAAAATATTTTGAATAAAATAAACACATATGCAAATTGAAACACATTTAAAACACATCAACACAACAAAATTTAATAAAGGAGTTCACCAGACTTTCTGGCCACATCTCCTGGTCCTTTCGCTTCCAGTGCTAACCTCTTTATTTTTTCTTCAATATGGTGTTACAGACATGAGCTCAAAAATAGAGTCTCATATGATAAAATGGATGTCACCACTGCATCTAGCTCGAAATTTCAAGTCAAATGAGTATAAACTCGACCATATTTGGCCACAGTGACCTCCATAACCCTAGAAAGTTAAAAACCACCATACAACTACAGAAACCACCTTTCCTCCGCACAAAACCACCGCTGCATGTGAAAACCGCTTTGAAAAGTGCATTGGCGGTATTACGAATTCGGCACCTACATAACAATATAAAAATATTGGGCAGATTGAATACTAAGCTCCACCGTATGGTATGTTCGCCAACAGACTTATGTGAAAGTGTTGTTATATAATATTTTTGGAAGATTGGCGGTTCAAAACCTCCGCCCGACCCTTCCGCCACATATCCCTTTGATTGTTGTGTAATATATATATATATTATATATATATATATATATATATTATATATATATGATATATCTATATAATATCATGGTTGGTTTAACTCCACAGTGAATGTGAGATTTGATACATTGTATTGACATATGTTATATGTGTTGTGGTGCATGGTTTCGGTTACGGTGAGTCTGACGGTTAAAAGATACATTAAATGCTAAGGGACAGGTGGTCATGGGGTTGACCCCGACTGTCCAACCCTTTTCTGGTGGTCAGCATCTAACCATAATAAGTATATTTTCTGCTCCATTATGAATAAGAAACAAAATATCTCATCCGTTGAGTAGAATCCAGCGAAGTCTCAGCCTTTCAGGGAGATCAGGGGTTTGATCCTCCCTGACCCCCAAAATTTTTGGATTACATGCCAATATTGGGCAAATTCGCGCTACCACATCTCAACACCGGATTGGCCCATGTGAACCAATCAAAAACTGCCATGTCACCTTCCTTGCTGATGTCATCAAAACCATGTGTCACATTCCCAGGCTGACACGTGTCCTATTGACGTAAGCGTTGAATGTTGACTGTTGACCAATTTGACTTTGAGTTTCTTTGACTTTGACTTTTTTTCCCTAGTTTGCCTTGAAACTTTGGTTGGCCTTAACGTCTTTATCCAAGCTCTGATTTACATGTCGTTCGCACCATTGGAATTGTCTCGACGAACACTTCAACTTAATCCCACTTTCATCTGCATTTGAATACTTTGATCTGGAGGACAAACTAAATCCATTTTGGATCACTCCTCCCCACTGGAAGATTTTGGACCACCAAAAGTTGGTTTTAGTTATTGAGTAAGTGAGGATAAAGTTCCCTCACTTTTCCAATCTCTATCCAACGTGCCTTACTTGGATTTGTACCTTTGATTCCAACTTGAAGATACTCAAAATTTCCCTGTTGCGAAGTCCTTATCCTCCTGTCAAGAACTGTGTCCTCCTGTAGCTCATTGAGATACTTAGGCAAAGGATCTTTGATGGAAGGTAGATGACCTTGCTCTTCAGGATATTCAATAAATGAAGTTTCATACAATCACAAGTTTTCAACATTTATGATAAATAGATTTGCATCTAAGCTGGTAGATCTAGGCGGAAATAATTTTCATCAATTTTATCAAGTATCTTGAAAGGAACATATCTAATTGGTTTCAACTTCTTACCTTCCCCTTGCAGTATTTTTTTGCTTATGTACAACCAAACTTGATCACCAACTTGAAAAATATGCTCAACTCAATGCTTGTCATGTCGTGCTTTATACTTTGCTTGGCTTCTTTCCAGCGGATCCTATAATGCTTGGTGAATTTCCTAGATTTGTTCAGTGAAGTTGGTCGCTTTGTCCACATCATTGTGTCCATAAACTGCTATGTCTTTACCAAAGACAAAATCCAAGGGAGAGTTTTGTATAAAACCAAAACAAGTCTCAAAAGGAGATCTCTGAGTAGAAGAATGTTTTGCATGGTTGTAAGCATGCTGCACATAACACAAATTCTCATCCCAAAGTTTGGGATGCTTGCTGAAATATCCTCGAAGTAACCATATCACTGTCCTATTGACCAATTCCATTTGACCATTTGTTTGTGGATGAAATGTCGTGCTCTTCTTCAAATTTGTGTCCATTAACTCCCATAGACTCGACCAAAATTTCCCGACAAATCGAGAATCTCGATCGACTACAATAGAAGTGGGTAATCCAAAATGAACCCATACATTTTGAAGAACAACTTTGCAGTTTGTTCAGCTGTGACTTGTTTATTACATGGTGTCAAAAGACACATTTTACTAAACCTATCCACAACTACATACAAATAATCATGACCCTTTCTAGACTTTGGCAATCCCCCAACAAAATCCATGGAAACACTTTCCCAAGGACGAGAAGGAATTGGTAGTGGAGTATACAAGCCTAATTTTCTATTACTTGGATTGCTTGTAGCACACATAGTACATCCTTTAATATATATAAAAACTGCCTCATTCATCTGTGGCCAATAGCAGAATCTTTGTAATTGTGCAACTATTTTACTTACACCAAAATGACCTGATATGAGAGAAGTATGTGCTTCTCAAATTATGTTAACTCTTTCAGTTTGTGGAATGCATAAATTTACCAAATGATATAAGAGTTTGTCCTTTATGTAATAATCCAATCCTTCTACCTGCTTTCCATGACTCAAAGTTGCATATACATCCTTAAAATCTGTGTCTTGAGCATATTGTTCTATGTAACTTTCATGAATTACTAAATTATGTTTGAGTATTGTGGATGCATTTATGATTGGTCTTGATAACATATATGCAACCTTATTATGTATGCCCTTCTTATATCTGATAACAAGATGAAATTGTTGTAGAAAACCCATCCACCTATAATGTCGTGATTGTTGCAATTTAGTTTGTGAGTGTAAATATTGAAGTGGTTGATGATATGCGTTTATGATTGTTTCTTTACCCATTATGTAATGTTTCCACTTTTGAACACTCTGAACTAATGCATATAATTCCTTATCATATGTAGGATAGTTAACTACGACTAATGTAAATGTCTCAAAATGAAAGAATATAGGCTTTCTGTGCTGCATCAACACTGCCCCCATGGCATATTCACTTGCATCTATCTCGATCTCAAATGGATGTTGAAGATCTAGCAGTGCTAATACTGGTGCTGTATTGATCCTTTCTTTCAATGTGTCGAAGACTTTTTGCTATTTTCCTCCCCACTGAAACACCTGTTTCACACTTGTCAAAGCATGTAAAAGAGATGCAATCAAATAAAAGTTAGCAATAAACTTTATCCAATATTGCACTGCCCCTAAGAAACTTCTAACTTCTGTAGCAGTATTGGGCTTAGGCCAATTTACAATGACTTCGACCTTAGAGGGATCTATCTTCAATTCACCACCCCCTACAATATAGCCCAAATAATTCAAAGATGTTCTGCCAAATTCACATTTTGATAGTTTTACATAGAGATTTTCTCTTTTCAAAACATGTAAAATCTGCTTTACATGCTTAACATGTTCATCCCATGTTCTACTAAAAACAAGAATATCATCTAAATAGACTATTACAAAATCATTAATGAATGGTCGAAATACATCATTCATGACTCGCATGAATGTAGCTGAAGCATTAGTTAAGCCAAAAGGCATAACCATCCATTCATAGAGTCCTTGCTTCATTTTGAAAGCAATCTTCCATACATCCTATTCTGCAACTCTGATCTGATGGTAGCTGCTTCGCAAATCCAATTTAGAGAAGTAAACTGCATCTTTTAACTGATATAACAAATCATCAATACAAGGAAGAGGATAACGATTCTTTATTGTGATTTTATTCAATGCTCTAAAATCAATGCACATTCACCACAAACCGTCTTTCTTTTGCACTAACACAATAGGGGATCCACATGGTGATGTGCTTGGTTGAATAAACCCTTGATCGAGCAACTCTTGTACTTACTTCCTTATCTCTGCATTCTCTAGAGCTGATAACATGTGCATTCCAATGTTAGGTAGTGGAGCATCTTGCTGCAAATAAATCTCATGTTCTATCTCTTGCTTGGATGGAAGCCCTTTAGGATCTTGAAACAGAATATCATAATCAGAAACAAATTTAACTAGATATGCTTTCTATTTAGGATTACAACCTTGGAATGCATCGGATTTATGAATATCCTTTGCTTTTACAATCATAAGTAAAAATTGTTTACTTTCATTTGCAATTCTTTTCAACTATCTAGAGTTTATGAGAGAGAAGTTATCTTTGACTTTATGAGCCCTTACAATATATTCAATTCCATCCTTAGTGAGTTGATACTTATTTTCGGTCCAATAGAAGATAACATTTCTATCATACAAGTATGGACTTCCTAATACAATTCCACATATATCCAATGGGACTATGGCTAACTCAACCTCATTTAAAAACTTTGACCTAATAGAAAAACGAAGTTTACATTGTTCCTTAACTTGTAGCTTAGTTTTATCACACACCCAACCTAATGGATATGGCTTTTTATGAGGTTTTGTTTCTAGACCCAACTTCTTTACAATTGCTTCAAAAATCAAATTAACTTGTGACCCACTATCAAATAAAGTATCAATTTTAGTATGCTTGGAAATGACTCTTATGTGAAATATCTCATTCCTTTTCCTCTCATCATTATCATTATCAACAGAATTTGAAGAAGTACTTGTAGATGCTTTATAATCTTTACATTTTATACCTGTACCTGTAACCGTTGTTTCGTCACATGAATCTGATCCCAAGTCCTTTTGAATAGTAGCAACATTCTTTCACTCTTTACCTCCAAACTTCTTAGCCTTCAATTATGGATGCAAAGACCAGCAATGTGCCTCATTGTGTCCTTCCTTCTTACAATGAGTGCATGAAGGTTTATCCTTCTTCACAGTGTTTGTTTTCTTCTCCTTCCATTTCAGTTTCTTCTTGCCTTTATTCTTGCTTTCAATAGGTTTGGATGATTTCCAAACATCTTGGGTTACATTTTTACCTCTAGCTTCTAGATGAGTTTCTTAAACAGATACATCATCTAAGCTAGTTTGATTAAACATAAGTATGGTATGCCTCAAATAACTATGAAGACCACCTATGTATTTCAACAATGTTTCTGGTGAGTCCAATGAAATGCCTAATGTTAAAGCTCTCTTAAGGAATTCCTGAGTATAACTTTGAACACTTTTAACTTTTAATTGATGTAGTGTTTTCCAACTCATCATTGCTTGTTGCTGATCTGAATCGGATCCATAGAAAGACTGTCAAGAAACGTGATTAAAAACAGGTCGAACAAATCCTTAAAAGAATCCAAACAGTAATCAAAAACATCTTGAACCAGTGGCCATGGTAGCCGATGCAGAATGACGAGGACCTCAGTCGAATTGTGCTCACCGAGGCCCATGGAGACTACGCAGGAGGCCAAAACAACCCCTAGGAGCCCCAGATCGGAGAAAGGAGACAGTTTTTGATGTGCGATTAGCCCTTAGCGCTAATCGCGCATCGCTAGGAAAAAATGGCTAAAGTGGAAAGCCTCCAGCACCCGGTCACATGGAGGAACCAAGGGAATCGGGGGCGGAAAAAGAAAAAGGCGCTGAAGAAAAAAAGGCAAGACCCACACCAAAAACCGGCGGTTTCCCCCGGACGCCCTTGAACAGTAAGCGGGTTTGGAATGGATGGAGCGATCACAATCAGTGATCGACGTGTGGCAGCGGAGGAGAGAGAGAAACCGCCGCGATCGCACGTTATCGGTCGAGCAAGTCAACCGTGCTCGACGTGCGAATGACATTAGATGTGGAGGAGCCCAGATCGGACGGCTGAGATTGCACGCGATAGACAAAGCAGAATTGATAGGGGATTAAGCTGCAATTTAAGAGGATTTGGAATCCATTGACTGCCACGGAGGAGGAAGCAATGAATCGACAAGCGGATTGGCACATTTCTGGTGGAGACACGTGGCGACTTCCTGAGCGTTATGCTGACGATGAACAGGGAATTCCAAGCACCCAGGCGACAGACGAATTGACGCATGAAGGAGAGGAAATGAACAGACACAGAGGTTGAATGGCTAAAGCCATGAGCCGAGATAGCGAACGGGGGATCAGAAAGAGAAGAGAGATTCAGTTTGAAGAGTCGAAGCGACGAGAGAGACAGAGAATAGTAAAGTCAAGCAAAGGAGACAGAGGGCCGAGCTGACCACAGACAACATCGAGCACCAAGAGCTTGAATAATCAAGCCTTCCCATAGGGGAATCTGTCCGGATTGAGAATCAAAATTGGCTCTTTCCACTGTAAACCGAGAGTCACAGAGAGGGTAGGAAGAATAAGAGTCTGTGTACTCCAAGTGGCTTGGGGAATCCAAGTGCCACCCTGCCAAGCAAAATTTTCTTCAGGAGAACTCATATTGAGTCCTTGCATTTGTAATTCTCTGCTTAAAAGGCACAATAAAATAAGGCCACCACTGAAGCTGGACCGGAGACGTAGCCCTGGAGACTAGGGTGAACTCCTTATTAAAAATTGTTTGTGTCTAGTATTGCTTACTGTATTTCTCTGTTGTCTTTCCATTCAAAATGTTTGTGTATTGGCAATCTGATCGATCCATTGTTTCAATCACAGAGAACACACACCAACACATGAGTCTGTAATACCTTTGTTTATTAAATCTTCAACTGAGGTCACTCATAGGGTGAGAATCAGATCATGTGGTATCAAAGCAGTAGGTTTTAAGGTTAGACAAGCTTGTGTTGCTTTAGCTGTGAATGATCACTAGATCAAAGCTCAAATTAGGAGAAGGAGAGTTGGTGGAAACTAATCCTAAAATTGGGAGAGTCTATTCTTAGAAGACAATGTCAGAAGAAGGCTCTACAGGGCCAGACCCCCACTTCGTAGAAAGTTTCCTAGCTATGAAGTCTATGGTAGAAGAAATGTATAGGTACTTTAGAAAGCATAAGGATGAAGATTCATCAAGCTCTAAACAAGATAAGGAATAAGATGAATCTCATTCTCATGACCACTCTAAAGGAAAGGGAAAGGAAGAAAGCTTTCCTACACCTCCTAGTATCCCTGTGCATAATAAGGAGGCATCTCTGATTAAATTAGATGTCAAATTTGATTTGCCTATATATGATGGAGAGCTAAATGTTGAAATGTTGGACAATTGGATTAGACAAATTGATGTGTCTTGCAGAGTACAGAACATAGACTCAGACAAGAGTAAAATTCAGCTGGCAAGCCTATGCGTAGGAGGCACTACCTTGGTTTGGTGGGAAGGTAGAACCCAAGCTGATGTGAAGAAGCATGGTAAGACCATCTCTATCTGGAGTGACTTTGTCTCTGCCATCAGAAAGTAGTTCTATCCATTAGCCTACATGCAACAAGCCATGATGGGTTGGAAAACTCTTCGACAGTTGAAAGGGAAAAGTGTGCAAGGGTATACTCAAGAATTTAGAAAGAGAACATTGATGTTGGGCATCTCATTAGACTCACCAGAAACTCTTTTGAAGTACATTGGTGGGCTACAAAACTACATGAGGCATGCCATCCTCATGTTTAATCCCACTAGTATAGATGAGGTATCTGTACAAGCTACTCATCTAGAAGCCAGAAGAAAGAATGGAAATCCAGAAGTTGGGGGACCATCCCAACCCACTGTAAGCAAGAGCAAGGAGAAAAGAAAGAAAAAGTGGAAAGCAAGGAAGGCTAACACTGCACAAAAAGGCAAAGCTTCATGCACCCACTATAAAAAGGAGGGGCATGATGATGAGCACTGTTGGATTTTGCATCCAGAGCTAAGGCCTAAGAAGTCCAAGGGTAAGAGGAAGAAGACTGCTACAGCTATTCATAAAGATTTGGGGTCAGACTCGGGAGATGAAACAATCATTGCAGCCATAGGTATAAAAGGTAAGAATTCTGAAGCATCTACTATTAATTCTGCTCAATCTGTTATTGATGAAGAACATGAGAGAAAAAGACATGAGCTTTTCCATATTCGAGTCATTTCCAAAAATCAGAAGATTGATACTTCGTTTGATAGTGGCTCACAAGTAAATCTAATTTCTGAAGCAATTGTAAAGAAATTGGGATTAACAACTACACCTCATAAGAAACCATACCCATTAGGATGGTTGAATGATAAAGCACAACTACAAGTGACTAGACAATGAAAACTCAAGTTTTCTTTTGGGTCAGCATTTGTAGATGAGGTTGAGTTAGATGTAATTCCTTTGGATATATGTGGAATTGTTTTAGGAAGCCCTTACTTGTATGATAGAAAAGCTATTTTCTATAGAGCTGAGAACAAGTATCTACTTGTCAAAGATGGAGTCGAATACTTTGTAAGAGTTCATAATCTCAAGAATAATTACACTCTCATAAACTCACGACAGATGAAAAGAATGATAAATTCATGCAAACAATTCTTATTGATGGTTGTAAAGGAAAAGACACCTGATAAGACCAAAATATTTGAAGGCTGTAATGTTGATCAACAAACTGATATAGAAAAGATTGTTTCAGAGTATGATGTCTTATTTCAAGAACCTAAAGGTCTGCCACCCAAAAAGGG
>APFE030808935.1:156832-167801 GCA_000404065.3 Pinus taeda
GAAAAACTCTTATTCATTGTGGAAACTCTGCATTCCACAAACTGAAAGAGTAAAGATAATTAGGGAAGCACACACTTCTCTGATATCAGGTCACTTTGGGGTAAGTAAAACAGTTGCACAGCTGCAAAGGTTCTGCTATTGGCCAAGAACGAGTGAGACAATTTCTAGATATGTAAAGGGGTGTGCTATGTGTGCTAAAAGCAAGCCCAGCAACAGGAAACTAGGCTTGTACACTCCCTTTCCAGTTCCTTCTCACCCTTGGGAAAGCATTTCCATGGATTTTGTTGGAGGAATGCCTAAATTTAGGAAAGGTCATGACTATCTATATGTTGTTGTGGATAGGTTCAGCGAAATGTGTATTTTAATACCTTGTAGTAAACAGATTACAGCTAAACAAACTGCAAAATTATTCTTTGAACGTGTATGGGTTCATTTTGGATTACCCACTTCTATTATATCTGATCGAGACAACCGATTTGTGGGGAAGTTTTGGTCAAGTATGTGGGAACTAAGGGACACCAAATTAAAGAAAAGCATAGCTTTTCATCCGCAAACAGATGGCCAGACATAAGTAGTTAGCAGGACAGTGATTCAGTTACTGAGAGGATATTGCAGCAAACATCCTAAGCTTTGGGATGAGCATTTGTGCTATGTGCAACATGCTTACAACAGAGCCAAACACTCTTCTACATAGAGATCTCCTTTTGAGACCTATTTTGGTTTCATACCAAGGTCTCCCTTGGATTTGTCTTTGGTAAAGATACCATGGTTGAGGGACACAGTGATGTGGACAAGGCAACTAGGTTCATTGAATACATCCAAGAGATCCATCAGGAAGTACAGGAACAACTGGAAAAGACCCAGGTCAAGTACAAGGCTAGGCATGATAAGCATCGGATGGAGCATAGCTTTCAAGTTGGAGACCAAGTCTGGCTGTACATCAATAAGGATAGGATGCAAGGTGAAGGTAACAAGCTAAAACCTATCAGGTATGGACCTTTCAGGATACTTGAGAGGATTGGTGAGAATGCTTTTTGCCTTGATCTGCTAGCTTACATGCACATCTACTCAGTCATAAATGTAGACTACTTGAGGTTGTTTGAACCTTCAATGATTGAGGACCCTGAAGAGCAGAGACAATTACCTTATGTCGATGACCTTCTACCTGAATACCTTAATCAGTTACAGGAAGACACAGTGCTGGATAGGAAGGTGAGGACGACACGCAGTGGACAGGTGGAATGCCTCGGAATTGGGCTTAAAGGTTCGAAGCCGAGCAGTGCAAAGTGGATTTAGATCAGACAAGTGAGACAATAGTTTCCTCACATAGTCGATGCTTGAAGAAAACCAACTTTTGGTGGTCCAAAAGCTTTTCAGTTGGGAGGCCGTGATCCAAATCGGATCCATAGAAAGACTGTAAAGAACCGTGACTAAAAATAGGTCAAACAAATCCTTAAAAGAATACAAAAAGCAATAAAAAATGCCTTGAACCAGTGGCCATGGCACCTAATGTAGAATGACGAGGACCTCAGTCAAAGCGTGCAAACTGAGGGACATGGAGACTGCGCAAGAGGCCAAAACAAGCCCTGGGAGCCCCGGATCAGAGAAAGGAGGCAGTTTTTGATGTGTGATTAGCAGCATCACTAGGAAAAAATGGCTAAAGTGGAAAGCCTCCAGCACCTACTCGCATGGAGGAACCGAGGGAACCGCGGGCGGAAAAAGGAAAAGGCGCTGAAGAAAAAAAGGCGGGACCCACACCAAAAACCGACAGTTTCCCCGGGATGCCCTTGAATGGTAAGCGGTTTTGGAAATGACGGAGCGACGTGTGGGAGTGGAGGAGAAAGAGAAACCGTCACGATCGCGTGTTATCGATCGAGCAAGTCAACTGCGCTCGACGTGCAAATGACGTTGGATCTGGAGGAGCCCAGATCGGATGACTGAGATTGCACCCGGTAGACAGGGCGGAATTGACAGGGTATTAAGCCGCAATTTAAAAGGATTTGGAATTCGTTGACCGCCACGGAGGAGGAAGCAACGAATCGACAAGTGGACTAGCGCAGTTCTAGTGGAGACACGTGACGACTTCCTCAGCGTTATGCTGACGATGAACAGGGAATTCCAAGCACCCTGGCGACAGACGAATCGACGCAGGAAGGAGAGGAAATGAACAGACATGGAGGTGGAATGGCTAAAGCCATGAGTCGAGACAACGAACGGGGGATCAAAAAGAGAAGAGAGATTTAGTTCAAAGAGTCGAAGCGACGAGAGAGATAGAGAACAGTAAAGCCAAGCAGAGGAGACAGAGGGCCGAGCTGACCACAGGCAGCATCAAGCACCAAGAGCTTGAAGAATCAAGCCTTCCCATAGGGGAATCTGTCCAGATTGAGCATCACAGTTGGATCTTTCCATTGTAGACCAAGAGTCATAGAGAGGGTAGGAAGAATAAGAGTTTGTGTACTCCAAATGGCTTGGGGAATCCAAGTGCCACCCTGCCAAGCAAAATTTTCTTCAGGAGAACTCATATTGAGTCCCTGCATTTGTAATTCTCTGCTTAAAAGGCACAATAAAATAAGTCCACCACTCAAGCCGGACTGGAGATGTAGCCCTGGAGACTAGGGTGAACTCCTTATTAAAAATTGTTTGTGTCTAGTATTGCTTACTATATTTCTCTGCTATCTTTCCATTCAAAATGTCTGTGTATTGGCAATCTGATCGATCCATTGTTTCAATCACACAGAACACACACCAGCACATGAGTCTGTAATACCTTTGTTTATTAAATCTTCAACTAAGGTCACTCATACGGTGAGAATTAGATCAGTTGCATATAAGCCAATGGATAAAATCGCTTTTTAATAGCAGAACAAATTCATTCCAAGTTGAAATTATTTTACCATGATTTTGGAGATCTTCTTGTGTTTTGCCTTCCCACCATACAAGTGCGGTTTCTCCAAGTTGAAGGCTAGCAAGCTGGATCTTCTTTCATTCTCAATCAACTTTCTGCACCCTACAATATACTTCAATTTGCCTTATCCAATTATCAAGTTTTTCAACATTAAGTTCTCCATCATAAATTGGAAAATCAAATTTTACATCTAATTTGATCAAAGAGGACTTATTTTACTTATTCTTAGAAGAGCTAGTGTTTAATCAATTTAGTATGTCCTAAATTGCTACATAAGTTATCAATTCGGGAGTCGTAAACTGATGAAGTGTAGTGCACTGTATGTGTTAGATAACCCTTTTCTTACCTCACTATTTTCAATTTTAACTTGTTTTGGGGTTTTGTTCTGTTGGTCTCCTAAAGTGGTTTAATGCAATGGAAATCCTAATCTGTTGTTAAAGCAAAAGTTTAAGAATACTTTTTAAAGATCAAGTGTGTATGTAGAGTTGAAGACAAGGCTTATCCTCTTGCTTCTTGAGATAATTTCCAAAATTTGAACTTAGGCGATCTTAAAACATGCTGTCTACAAAATCAAAACTTTAATGAGAGTGTGAATATGCAGCTATATAAACCAAACTAAAAATGAAGTACTAAAAATGAGATTACTATCTCTACTGTTCATCCTAATTGCAAAATTGAAATCTAATAAACTACCGCAAATTAAACCAAAAAGTAAAGAAACTGGAAACTAATGATTAGTCAATGATTTCATCCATTATCATAACATTTCACCAATTAACTTCTGAAACAGGGTTAAGCTAAAGGCTCTAGAAATATCATGATATGGCATGAAAGAAATGACATATAAATTATATAATTGCACACTAATGAAAGCAAAGCCAATTAATTCATCTATAATCACAATATTTCGCCAATTAACTTTTAAAACGGGGTTAAGCTAAAGGCTCCGGAAATATCATCATATAGCATGAAAGAAATTACATCTAAATTATCTAATTGCACACTAATGAAAGAAAATCCAATTACCTCATCTATAATCACAATATCTCGCCAATTAACTTCTAAAACGGGGTTAAGCTAAAGGCTCCGAAAATATCATCATATAGCATGAAAGAACTAACATCTAAACTATCTTGAACAATAAACAAATCTCACAAAGTAAAAGCATAAACAATTGAAATTGAAAACTGAGTTTTAGCAGAGGAAGTAAGTCTCAATAACACCACTTGATGCAAAAATTACACTAGGAATCTCGAGCATAACCAGACTTAAAGACTTATTCTGAAATGGACCTATGAATGTAAGTAAGAAATATGACAAGCTACAAAAACATATACAAGGTTAGAAGGATTAAGATCATAAGAAAAACATGAGAAATATACAATTAGAATGAGAGAAAATATACATGAAAACTATATAAAAAAAAAAGAAGGACCTCAGCTACGCAGGGGGCCTCTGCACAACTTCGGACTAGCACGCTGTTACTTCAAAATACGCTCAAACAGACATGTGAAAACATAGTTTGTATTATGAAAAAAAGAGTAATGTGTCTCTCAGTTATAGAACAACAAAATAACACTATAAAAACAATATCCAGAACGTCCTATCTGCATTGCAAATGCTTGTATTTATAGAGAAAATGGATAAATGTATCTCAGAGGAATTTCTTCAATGATAGACACGTGAACAGGTCAAAATCCAAGGATTCAGCCTCCCGGTTGCCATGAGTAGTAAATCTATGTGAGATGGATGCTGGATTGCGTTATGTAGATGGCATGTAGGTGGCAAAAATGAATCCATGAGTTCAGGAACGGCTTCGGGCTTCTTTTATGTGCAAGAACAGAGTTGTAGTTGGCATAGAATTCTTTGTTGACCTCCCTTTGACCAAGACCTTTCCTTCTGAATCTGGCTAAGTGAATAGGACCTCATCCATGTGTGGACAATACCTGAGCTGCCCATGTGTCTCATTCCTCCTCCTGACACCTGTAACCTATAAAACAATGGAAATGGTTGTGGAATTGCTAGTTAGTTGTGGAAAGTGGCTACATTCCATAGATGATAAACAAAACCTAGATCAAATAGCACACATAATGATATAATTTGAAAATCACTCAAATACGCTCCTGAAATCAAAATTTAACAACTTTTGATAGCTTAGGATGCAATGACATGGGAAAATAGAAGAGAAAGAGTTTAAGAAAATTCTTGGAAGAGAGGTAGTTTTGGGGCTCAACATACCCCCACTGTGAAGATGTTGCATGTCCTCATGCAAACAAAATTGTAACAATCCTCCCTTCAATGCATCTGCTCTGAAACTTCTGCTAAGAATCCAACCTCTTCTTCTTCTTTCTTACTGTCACTGTCATTCTAGGCTTCATCATAAGACATCTGTACTTGAGATTAATGAGGGCTCTACTCAACCTCCTATTCTTCTTCTTCAATTTTCTATTTTTCTTATGCCATAATCCTAAATGCAGCATGGTATTGTCATGGATAACTTTTTCCAATTTGTTTTTCTCTTTTAAGCTTTCATTCTCCCTTTTGGTATGTCTGTTTAAGACTTTCAGCTGATAAATTTCTTGCTTCAATGAATGAATCAAAGTTTCCTGAGTTGTACCTAGTTGATTGGATGAAGTTCCTTGTTTTGGTATTCCAATGACTCAATGAAATCATATATTTTCTGCTGGGATTGATCAATTTCTGGAGTTGTTTTCCTGGGACTAGTTTCAAAGTCTGACTAAGGAGAAGGAGAATATTGTGGACTTTGATCAAGTGGAGTGTTTTCTGGTGATTGATCTAGAGTTTCACCCCCCAGGTCTATGAATTTAGCTCCTTTGATTTGTGTTTTCCTCAACTTGCCCTTTAATCTAGAGCTTCTTCTTAGACCTTGTGAGCTTATATCTCCTTTTTCTATGACCTGCTTCTCCTTTCCTTTTTGTTTTTCTTTAGTTGACTATTCTAATCTTTTAGAAAGCACTTGCTCTTCCTCTAAATAAGGCTCAGGAGTCTGGTAAATGTCTTCAATTTTCCTCTTTCCTTTCTGTTTTATTTGTTTCATAATTTCAGTCAATGTTTCAGAAGGCAATTCTTCTTCATTGTTTTCCTTTGTCACACTAGTAGGAGTATCTTGGATTGTTAAAGTTGTTCTTTTCCTCCTACTTCTCTTTGCTGCAATCCCCTCAGGCACTTCAGGAGGGTCTTGCAAAAAGTTCCTAACTGGGAAATTTTCCCATGCATCTTCCCTCTCTTTCAAATGATTTTGAATCAAGATCTTGATGAGGCCATGATGGTAGAGATGGGGTTCTACATCATCTATGTTCTTTTTAACAGTAGCAAACATAAGTAAGGGAGGTTGATAGTTTCATTCTCCAAGAAATTCATTAATAATATGATATGATACATATACATGGAGCCATACCTGCTCTCGAATGTAATGTATTTTTGAATGATTAAAAGCAGACCACTCCACTTATCTTTTAAGGCTGAAATAGGAATCCCTCGTTTAAAGATTGATATGTCCATACCTGGATTACGAAGAATGACCCTCCAGAATTTTTCATCAAAATCCTTGTTCTTAAACCATCTCTCTCCCTCTTGTGTAAGTTATGTGGCTGCTGCAATTGATGATTATGTCACTGGAAAGTTTATGTCCCCAATTTCAACTTCTGCACCATTGAAAGATCTGGCAAATGTTTTTGTAACCTCCTTGTGATGGCCTTTAAAATTCTTTATGAATTTCAACCATCCAGCCTTCTTCAATTTTCCCTTAAGCTATGGGTATCCTTCCATGAATTTAACTCCTTCGGGCTCTGTTCTCACAATAAGACCCATTCCTTTTTTTCATTGTGAAAACACCTCTGTAAATGACAGTCTTACGGGAGCAGAACAGTGATATGGAAGAAGACCATGGAGAAAGTCGATGGTTACAAAATGGGAAAAATACTGAGCATGAGATGAAAGAGGGTTTACAAAGTAGAAACTTGTGTAAACGAAAAATGAACCGAAGACTATAAAACCCGGTGTGCAAGCGTGGAGGCAAAGTGTCACTCGTGAAAATTTGCAAGAATGAACGAAGTTTATGATTTTGAGTTCATAAAAAGGCTGCGGAGTGGAACGTCAGTGGAGGAGAGTCGTATTTAATCAACTCACGTCTGCATAATTAGCCGTTTTAACAAATTTAATGAGGGTATACGACTAAGTATGAGTTAAACTCGACAATAGCTTATGAGACCATTAGGATTAATGTGAAGGATATGGTGGAGTTAAAGCAACCATCAAGTTAAATCATTACACATTAAGGAGCTGTGATTTTACAAACTATACGAATTATGATTTTAAAATGCTATTTGAAATGGTTTTGTCCATACCTTGGAATAATACCTCTTTCTTTTTGCTAACTTTTAATTGCCTGCCTTTATAGGTGCTTTTTAGGTGTTGATGTCTCCAAATATCTTCTCCTTCCATACCTGCATATTTTTTGGCTAATCACTTGATTGTCACTGTAGATTAGTTGCGGAATCAGAAATCAACTGTTGAATTGGAAATCAGCTATAGAATTGGAAAATAGGTGCGGAAAGTAGCATTGTAAACAAAATATAACCTAGCGAATGAATGGAAATGGAAAATGACTGGATGGATGAGACATGGAAAAGTGAATATGAAGAAAACTGAAAGAAATTTTATTGATGGTATGTGGTGGCGAGATGGAGTGAAATGAAATGAAACAAACTATAAGTGAAATGAGATATTTTTTTGGAAAATATAGGGTGTCAGAATCTTCTGATTTTCGCCCTGTATTTTCTGTATAAGAATGCCAATCAGTGATTGGTTTTCAAGCTTATACATTATTATTTTTTATTTTATTTATTTATTTATTTTAGATGATGATGAAAAAAACAAAGACTAGGCTGGTGGAGAAGAATGATTCTTCTTCACCAGCGTCATTGCAGAGTTATCTTGAAAGATTTTGATAAACTCCTCCTTTGAGATTGGCTTCTGATAGATCTCCAATCTATGACCATTCACAAGGAGAGGAGTTTGGTGCTCATCAATTGTTCTGATTCTTAATGCTCCATTGCTAAAAACTTTTTCAATCTCATATGGCCCAAGCCAATGAGTTTGAAATTTACCTTGAAAATATTTGAACTTTGAATCAAATAGCAATGCCCAATTTCCTTCTTGAAACTTTTTGTCCTATATGTATTTGTCATGCCACTTAGCTCTCTGCTGCTGAAATAGATCAGTTCTTTGAGCTGCTTCTTGTCTGATCTCATCTAGTTCATTCAATTGCTCCAGTCTATGCTTTTGAGCTTCTGATAGATCCATTCCCAACTAAACTTCCATCTTGAAGATTTTAACTTAGAACTTAATGGGGAGCAGAACTTCCTTCCCATAAACAAGTTCATAAGGAGTGTGTCTCGTTGTGTTTCTCCATGTAGTTCTATAGGCCCATAAGGCTTCATAAATCCTTTTTGACCAATCTCTTCTATGTAGATGCACAGTCTTGGTAATGATTCCTTCAATTACTTTATTTCTGGACTCCACTTGACCATTTTCTTGCGGATGATAAGGAGTGGATTTCCTATGCTTGACCTTGTACTCTTCCATAAACTTGTCCATCATTTTGGATGTGAATTGAGTTCCCTGATCTATCACAATTTCCCTTTGAACACCAAAGCGAGTAAAAATATCCTCATAAAGAAAATTAACTATTGTATTTTCATTAGTATAAAATAATGCTTTGGCTTCTACCCATTTAGTGACATAATCAGTAAATACCAATATATACTTTTTCTATTTGGATGGAGGATTAATAGGTCCAATAAAGTCTAAAGCCCATTTTTCAAAGGGTTCGATGAGTACCTTAGGTTTTAATGGCATCTCATTTGAGGGGGTAGGTTTCCCCACCCTTTGGCAGCTGTCACACCTTTTGACATATTGTTTTGCATCTTTGAAGAGGGATGGCCAATAATATCCTAAAGAAAGGATTTTATAAGCTGTCCTCTTGTCAGCAAAGTGTCCACCGTATGGTTCATCATGACATACTTTGAAAATATCAGGCATTTCATGTTCCCTGACACATATTCTGATCACAAAGTCTAGCCCTGTTTTAAAGAATTCATTAGAAATCCATGAATATCTTGAACTATCCTGAATAATATTTCTTCTTTCTCTAGGAAATAAATTTGGAGGTAGTTTCCCTGTAACCAAATAGTTAGCCATATCTGCAAACCAAGGAGTTTTAGTAGTTACTGCAAATAAGTATTCATCAGGAAACTTATCCTCTACAGGAGAGTCTTCTTTGATATTCTGAATCCTAGACAAGAAATCAGCAACTGTGTTTTGTTTTTCAGGTCTATCTAACACAGTAATATTGAATTCCTGTAAAAGTAAGAGCCATCTTGTAACTCTGCCATTAGTAATAGGTTTGTTCATCCAATATCTAATTGCAGAATGATAAGTATGAATAAAAGTTTCATAGCTTGTTATATAATGTATGAACTTATTAATTACATGAACAACAACTAAGAACTCTTTTTTAGTCACAATATAATTTAACTCAGTGGGAGTCAAATTTTTACTTGTATAGTAAATGGCATAAGGAATCAAGTCTTTTTGTCCCAGTACAGCTCCTAGAGTTATATTTGAAGCATAGGTAGAAATATGGAAAGGAAGTTTCCAATTCGGTCCTCTTAAGATAGGTGCTTCAGATATTCTTATTTTCAAGGCTTCAAACACTGATTGGAAATCAGGATTCCACTTGAATTCACATTCTTTTGCAAGCAGTTTGAAGAGTGGAGATGCTATTTCGGTAAAATTTTCTATAAATCTTCTATAATATCTAGTAAATCATAGAAAACTTCTAACATCTTTTTGACAATTTGGAATAGGTAACTTGGAGATGACTGTCATGCGGAAAGAGTTATATTTGCGGACAAATCTAACCTCCCTAGGAGTCTAAGACTCTCTAGTGACAAACAAACCAAACAAGAGCTATCCTTCTCTAGATACACATCATTCTACGAGAATTCAAATGTTTTCGATCTTACCTTAGGTCCAACGCTTGTTGTAGCAGTACAGCCTTGCTGATCCAGATGAGCTCCTCCTTCACTTTCAGACCTGCATACACTAACAAAGCAAACGATTACATAGCATCTGAATATTCATCATAAAACAAAGCATATTTATCATATTGACCAAGGAATACATGAAATAATTCAGTAACAAATCATTGAGAAGAATGGACTTATTTGTATTAAATAATCAAAGGAACCATTACAACCTGAGCCTTGGTGTTGTGCAAGCTCCTTCCAGGGTTCAGCAAGAGATTTCCTCTACTTTGACAAGCTCACCCACTCCCACTATGGCAACAAGGAAGGATAGTGATCTCTCCTCACAAGTCAACAAATGGAAGTCCTAATTCCAGCAGCATTTACCCTTTAGAATGTTCAGCTTTCAACTTCCCCTCCTTTGGCCCAATGCCTGTATTTATAGTATTCTAGAGGAGGTTATTCAGTTCAACATCAATGGGATACTCCCTTTTTTGGATGGGGTAGCTCCTCTCTTGATGGGATAAGCTCCTCTATCATAGGGGTGCATGACCCATCTGGAGGCGCTCAATACACGTCAAAAACTCTTCTAGAAGGCTCTAGAAGTGACCACAAGTACTTTTTTAAGATGAAACTCGCGCCTTTTGACCTTTAGAGGGGTACGCACCCATCCTTTGGCTTACAGAGCGTACAAGTACGCAGGTATAGTGAGTTTGGGATGCGTACACGCAGGGAAGGTAGAGAGAACCTGCGTATCCAGAGAGAAACATGTTTTCAGTGACTTTCTCTCTTTTTTGAAGCTTGACATGAAGAGCAGAGGTATTAGGCTTGAAAAGGAGGATAATATGACTATTGATGGAGCCATATTAACTGCAGATAGTCATGGTGACAAATTTCAGTGTTACAGATTGCCCCCTAAAGTACGAAGCCTGTAATAGATAAGGTTTTTATATCATATAGGAAGGGTGAAGTACTTTATCATTTCGAGGATTATCTCGTGGAGAGCCCGGTCAGA
>APFE030808935.1:198738-211757 GCA_000404065.3 Pinus taeda
CAGATTTATGTGCTCAACGACAGATCCCGTGGTTTAAAGACGCTGGAACACGTCTTGAGCCAAATTTTTTTTTGCTACTAAATGGAGATCCCACCGGCCCTGGAAAGTGCTCTGATACCACTTGTTATGCTCTTAACCTGCAAATGATACCCAAATATAGAATATGCGAAGAAAAGAGACCCAAAACACAGAATATGCGAAGAAAAGATACCCAGAACACAGAATAGCAATTATTTTATTATTCAGAGAGTAATCCTAACTTGCCTCTTCGAGGGGGCAACCTCCACTAGAGTAGAGCTCGATTACAAAATAAGACACGATGCTCCTCGCAGGGAGTTTCTATCCTTTATATATGACTCCTACGTGCAATACCATGGGCCAATACCGCGCATTACTAATACCATCTATCTAATACTACGACCCATTTGCAACTAACTGTGGTTCCGTTATTAATTGCGGATTAACCACTTATAATTATTATTATGGGCTTTATTGACTCTTGACTATGACGTGGTCCCATTACATAGATAAGGGGGTTAGGGTGGGACCCTAACAATAACAATATGGTACATCTTGCTGGGGTAAACTTTACTCTTTCACCAACTATCATTGCAAAGGCCACAAGAATTCCAGATGTAGAGGAAAAGTGGAACAAAAGGAAAAATATTAGTAAGCAGCATTATGAGCCTTATATCAAGGCCAAGTACCATGGAAAACTCAGTAGGGTGTTTCCTTTTAAATTCCTGGAGGACCAGTATGTTCCACTCATGAAAATTATCATTAAATACTTTACATGTGAGGGTAGGTTCTCTAGAATTTATGCCTACCATATCAGATTGCTCATGCACTTCACCAGGGTCTGAATGATGATCATACCTTATTTTATATGCGAAAACATAGAGAGGATGACAATGATTGCAAAGAGAAAACCATATCATCAAAATTATTTGTCATTTTGCATTTTTGAAAATAGAAACACAGGAAATTCCAGCTGATGCGCAGCACCACCAGCGATGCGCATTGAATTGGTGCATCCTCTTGACAAATGTCTTATAGATTTGGATTCAAAATAAAAAAATAAGCAAAGCCATAAAGTTTCATCCATTTTGGAGAAGATATTGGCCACCAAAAGGGCGAAAAATACTCAAAAAAATGCCCTCTCTGCCACTTTTTGGACCGACGGGAAGTAGTATTGGGAGAATTGATGTTTGAAGGGGCAAATAAACTCCAAATCAGAAAATTAAAAGTGTTCCAAAAACTAGACTTGCAGAGCTTTCCAACAAGCTATCGTGGGCATGATTTGGATGAGTGTAGGGCCTCCAAAATCTTCCCTAAAGCGGAGCTGTGCATCAGGCTTAGGGCGCTGTGCATCAGGCAATTTTTTGTCAATTTTGCATAAAAGTCAAATTTCGCCTAGTTTCTTCAGTAGTTGACTTCTTCTTCTTGTCTTGGTAAATTTTGCATGGAAAATGATGTAATATGATGTAAAAATTGATGGAAAACACTTGATGGGGTAGATACATCAAATCAAAAGTGGTTTTGAACTGAATGTATCGGTTTCCTTAGTTTTAGAGGCAACCCGTTCCAATGCCTATTTTCTTGTTCCTAGTTTAGATGTTGTTGAAACAGCTCCTTGACTCATGGATTCAACCCCTGATGACTAGCATGAGTTTTTTGATGCCTATATTATGTTTTCTCTTAGTCATTTATAAAGTTTGGACTTTGGTGGAAGTGGTGGCACTCCTTGAACATTTGTATCAGCAGTTTGGCAAGGAATAAAACCAAGTTTCACAGCCATTTTTGTGGGATTCTTGTGGCAGTGAGTTTATGTATTGTTTCTTATTTGTAATGAGTTTTTCTTTTATATGTATTAAAATCCATCTTTATTTTCTAAAACTAAATGAATCAAGGTGAATGGAAAAAATACACTGTTGTGCTTTGTCTTGGGAATGCATTTGGTTTTCAATGTTTTCAACTATTTGAAGAGGATTCATAGTTTCTTTATGCCCTCCTCAACTCCTCAGCTGTCTTAATCTACCATCTTAATCCATTTCTAGTACATAAACCCTTGTCTACCTCGGCCTAGAGAACACGACTGTATCCCTGAGTTGATTTCCCGGACCCAATCTGCCTTCTTAAATTGATCCAGCAACCAAAACCTAAAAATCAAACCAGAAACCATGAGCTACTATACCTAGCCTAAAATCTACATTAAATTCAGTCATCTCAAGCCTTAATTGCCAATATCCTAGTTGAGATTGACAAGGAGAGAGCCCTCTCCCAACCTGGTAGGGCTAGTTACCAAGTTAAGCATGGTTTGATGTTACCCTAGACCTGCCTTCCTTCAGCCTAAGATAGATCCAAGCCCTAACATAGTGGCAACCATATTGGGGAAGAACTTAAATATATTACCCCAGTACTTTTAAAACAAAATTCTAGACTTTTGGATGATAGGTTTAGAATTCATTAGGCTGAAAAAATCGTAATGCCCATTTGAATTTTGGGGAAAAGTCAAACACACTGGCTTCAAGAAGATACACGAGGGCCAATCCTGATCCTGATCCTCCTCTCATGTTTGAAAATCCTAATCTCATTCCAAGAATACTCAGGCAAGAAAGTTCATTGAGTCCTAGACCAATTTTCAGATCTCATTCATGCCCAGTCGAGTTTCAATATCTTGAAGATCTCCCTTTTGACGAACATTTTGATCATTCTTTGTTTGAAACCAAATCTGAAACTAAGATTGATGATACTATTTTAAATCTATAATTTGTTGAATACCTTAAGAACGAAAGGGTGAATAGATCAATTGATGATTATATCTTAAATTCTCTTCAATCATCCATTGTAGCTATCAATATCCCTGAGCTTCTAGAATCAACATCTGCTACTCTTGGTTCATCTTCTTTCTCATCTAGTTCCGAGGTTCATTCTCAACCTCAATTTATCCCTACCCTTCCCATTCAACCTAACATATCTGATCAGAGATCTGTCACCTCTACTCCTCCTTCAACCTCTCAAACACCCATCACATTGACTGCCCTTGTTGTTATAAATCCTCCTGTTTCCCCAAGGCCAGTTTCCAATCCACCTCGAGTAATGGCTGCTAGATATGCACCTCACGTTTTGCCACAGAACTTGGATGCTATGCCTATTGATTACCAAAGTAAGATACTGTTGTTTGATGCTACTCAAGGTATCACAACACAACAACATGTTGACAGGATGAACGACTTCTTTGATCTTCATGAGGTAGATGAATAAAATGTGACCATGCAATTATTTGTGCAAAGTTTTGGAGGTGAGGTTGGAAAGTGGTTTAGAGCACTACCAGCAGGATCCATTAATACTTTGCCAGTTCTACACAGAAAATTTCTGGATTGATGGGAGAAAAAGAAAAATCCACTCCAAATTCTTTCCAAGTACGAAAATATAAAGAGGAATGCTGGTGAAAGTGTTCAGGATTATTATGTGAGATTCAATACTGTCTATAATGCTATTCCAATTGATATCAAGCCACCGATGGGGTTGGCTTTGATAAAATTTCCCGATGGTTTTGATCCCGACATGGCATACCATTTAAGAGAACGAGATCCTACTACATTGGAGGATATGCCAAAAAATGCCGTGAGTGTGGAGGCAAATATGCTAGCTAAAAGAGCTAGGATGAAGACTGAAAAGAAAGTGGCCATAAAGGAAGAGGATTCTTCCTCAGATGTAACGGCTAATCATTTGCTTCATAAAATTGAGAAAATGTTTGACAGATTGACAATCGCAGATAAGCCCAAGGCACCAATCAGAAATCCAAATTTCCACGATCAGCAGCAACCACAGTTCAGGATCAAACAATAGGAGCAAAGATCACAAGATCAATTAGCACAGCAACAAATCAAAACACCTCTACAGTAGAATTATGTGCATGGCCCAGAGTTAGAGGATGATGAAGATCAAATAGGAGAGGAAAATCACTTTTTTATTGTAGATGGTTTGCCTATCTATATCACGGAGGATGAGGAATATTTAGAGATCCCGGCTGTATAGAAAGATGAGGATTTTATATTGGCCAATGAAACAGTCCTAGAAGAAGAATCAGATGAATATCAGAGGGGATATATGAATGCACTGACAACGCAGCAAAGACAATATTCACTCAGGAGCAGAAATGTACAAATCAATCCAGTCCAAAAGAAAAAGGAAGCAGCACAACCTAAGAACGATTCTTCCAATGTTCAGGAAAAAGGAAAGGAGCTAGTAGATCCTACTTCCAGCAAAGCACAATCTGTAAATGAGAAGACAAATCAGCCAAGTACAGTAAAGGAAAAGCCTGAAAAGAAGGATTCTCCGGTCAAAGAGGTAGATAAAATTACATCCTTTAGCTTAGAGAATGAGATTGCTAAGTTAAAAGTGTCGATACCGTCAATAGAATTAATAAATAATAACATTTATAAGAGTCAAGTGTCAAAGATTTTGAATGTAGATCCCCCGTTTGATATGGTTAATGTGGAAGATGACCAACTTGAGCTTATTTTTGGTCCTGCATTAGAAGGCCAATCTAAGGATAATGAAGTACCCCCGTTTTACATCAGCCTTAGATTGCATGACAATGCCATGTTTGATTCAGGAGCATCCCACAATCTGATGCCAAAGGCAATTATGGAAAAATTGGGTCTCGAAATCACTCGTAAATATCATGATATTTATTATTTTGATTCCAGTAGGGTCAGATGTATTGGTCTCATCAAGGATTCGGTTGTGACTTTAGATCATATTACAGCAAAGAATGTTCTCATGGATGTAGTTGTGGCAGATATTCCCCCTAGATTTGGCATGCTTTTATCTAGGTCATGGGGTGCAAAACTGAAAGGGACATTACAATTAGACTTCTCCTATGCCACTATTCCCATGTTTGGTCAGCTGAGAAAATTATATAGGGAGAAGAAGATGAAGTATATGATCACAAGCAAGGAGAAACCTTTGAATCATCCAATTAACGTTGTACATACAGATTTAGAATCTTTTGTTCTTTATTCAGATAGTGGTTTTAATGATGTAAATAGTCAGTTAGTTGAAGTGGAAGATGTTCTAGAGATAACAGAAAATTTCAGGGTAGTACTTGATCAAGAGAGACAAAAGCTTGCAAGTACCACTGAGCTGTCTACATTTCGCCAACAACATAAAATTGATGGACAATAGCCAAAGGTAGAAGAGTAGACAAAATTCCAACACTTGGAGGAAGAAGCCAGTTTATGGAGTATGGATTTCGACGGAGCAGTAGATAAGGATGGTGCAGGTATTGGGATTTGGATACACAACCCTGTTTTCCTATCAAATAAAGTCCCAAGCAATGTAATAATTTGTTCATATAAATTGGTTTTCGATTGTTCTAACAACGAAGCCGAGTATGAGGAACTGATTGTAGGGTTGAAGATACTCAAGAAGTTGAATGCAAAGAGAATTTCAATTTATGGAGATTCTGAGCTGGTAATCAAACAGGTCAAGGGTGAATACCAAGCCAAACATCCGCAAATGAGGGCTTACGGTAATGCAGTTTTAGATATTTTGAGGATGTTTCCAGATTATACCTTTAACATGTGTTCCTCGTACACAAAATGTCATTGCAGATTGTCTTGCTACAGATGCAAGAAATTTGAAGATCCCAATGAATTCAAACAATAAGTTTGAAATTCATGTGAAGCATCGCCCAGTTGTTCCTAATAATCTGAGATATTGGCATGTGTTTCAGGATGACAAAGAAATTGATGATTTTCTACAAAATGAAGGCATGTATAAAGACACCTCTATAGATGGTGAGTGAGATGATGGTGAACTAGAAATAGAGGTAAATCAGATGGAAGTCTTACAGTTGAAAGATAATGTTATTCCTAAAGGTCTTATATCTTTCAATGAACTATTTGATCAAGATGATGTAGCCCGAAATCCAAGCTTAATGGCGACCAAGAAGGGTGTTGAAGATGTAAATATTGGAACACCCGGGAATCCAAAGATGGTGAAGTTGTCAAAGGAATTATCTCCTCAGGTAAAAGCTAAATACATTAGTTTACTATCTTCATTTTTTGATGTATTTGCTTGGGACTATACAGACTTAAAGGAGTATGACAAAAAAATAATCTAGCATTAAATTCCTATTAAGCCAAATCAGAAGCCGTTCCACCGAAAGCTGAGAAGGATAAATCCGAAGTTGCTGCCATCAATAGAAAAATAGGTAAATCAATTGTACAAGGCTGGTAAAATCGTTCTGATCAGATTTTCAGATTGGATCTCCAATATGGTTCCTGTGAGGAAGAAGATAGGTGAGATCAGATTGTGCATATATTTCATATATTTGAATAAAGTGTCATTAAAAGATAACTACCTGGTGCTAAAAATGGACCACATTCTCCAGAGAGTAGTTGGAGCATCACGTATGTCACTGCTCGATGGATATTCAGGCTACAATCAAATTTTAGTGCATGAAGATGACAGGGACAAGACAACATTCACCACTCCTTGGGGAACATTCCACTATGCCAAGATGCCGTTTGGTTTAAAGAATGCTGGAGCAACATTTTAGTGCACCATGGATATTGCCTTCGAAAATGAAAAAGATGTGTTTGTAGCAGTATATCTTGATGATTTGACTGTCTTTTCAAATTTAGATGAAGAGCATATTTACCATTTGATTTATTTTTTTTCAGCGTTGCAGAAAATATGGAATATCACTCAATCCCAAAAAGAGCCTATTTGCTATGGATGAAGGGAAGCTACTCAGTCACATAATATCAAAGGAAGGAATCCACATCGATCCTGCAAGGGTGGAAGCTATACAGAAGACAGATTTTCCTCGTAGTAAGAAAGAGATCCAAGCATTTAACGGTAATATGAATTTCTTACGTCGGTTTGTGCCTAATCTAGTGGAACACTTGAGGGAAACTACTAATATGTTGAAGAAGGATAGTGTGGTCAAGTGGACTGAGGATGCTATGAAGTCTTTTAACCTGGTAAAATTGGCTCTATCTTTAGCCTCAATTTTGATCAGTTCGGATTATTCACAAGATTTCATATTATTTTCATTCACTTCTGAACATAATATGGCATCGGTTCTAATGCAGAAAAGAGATCAACTAGAAAAACAAATTGCCTTTTTTAGTAGGACAATTAGGGATGTAGCCTTGAAATACAACATCATTGAGAAGTAAGCTCTTGCCTTAGTTAAAGCTTTGAAAGACTTCCGGGTATATATTCTGCACTCTCATATCCTTGCTTACATCCCTAATGCAAGTTAAAGATGTTTTGGTACAAACAGATCCGGAAGGAAGGCGGGGAAAATGGATCGCAACATTGCTAGAATATGACTTGGAGATAAAGCCCATAAAGCGAATCAAGGGGCAGTGTCTAGCAAAGTTAATGGTGAAGTCCAATCTACATGCATTAAATATAAATCTTATTGCAGCCATGTCTGAAGAAGAAGAAGATAGTTTGCTGATTGAGGTATCTGAAATTTTTCTCCAATCTCCTTGGTATTCAAATATTGTGTATGTGCTTCAGAATCTTTCTCCACCACTGGGGATGGCTAAAAATAAAGGTAGAACTCTAAAACTTGAGGCTGTTAGATTTTGAATTTTGAACAATGCACTTTATTGGAAGGATCCCAAAGGCATTTTGCTAAATTTCTTAACTAAAGATGAAGCCCAGCAGGTCATGAGTGATTTTCATAAGGGAGACTATGGAGGTCACTTATTTTGGAAGATGACAGCTAACAAAATTTTGAGAGTAGGTTACTACGGGCCTACCTTGTTTGACGATGTTTACAAAACTGTCACAAGCTGTCATGAATGCCATATTTTTCAGGGAAGAAGAAAGTTGCAGCCTCTACTCTCAAGCCAGTCGAAGTTAGTGCACGATTTCAACAATGGGGCCTAGATTTTATTGGGGAGATCCATCCCACATCTTTAGCTCAACACAAGTGGATTTTTACAGCGACAGATTATTTTACAAAGTGGATTGAGGCAATCCCCACTCGGCAAGCCACGAACTTGGTAATAATTCAGTTTCTTGAAACAAATATTTTGTCATGTTTTGGCTGTCCTAACAAACTTATTACAGATAATGCACGCACTTTCAAGTCCAAAAAGATGATTGATTTTTGCAGCAAATACAAAATTACCTTAGGACATTCTGCTGCATATTATCCGCAAGGTAACAGATTGGCCAAATCCTCAAACAAGTCATTGATCAACATCATTAAAAAGCTGTTGGAAACCAATAAGAAGAGATGGCATAAAAATTTGGTTAATGCACTATGGGCTGATAGGGTAAGCCAAAAGAAGTCAATAGTAATGTCTCCGTTTGAGATTGTATATGGTATTGATACGGTATTCTAGACATCTCTTGCAGTCACGGTTGTAAAACTTTTATAGGAAGCTGGTAGCGAGGAATATCATTTTTAGCAGAGAATAAGTCAAATGATCCATTTACAGTTTACGAGAGAGGAATTTTTTCAGAATACCTTTAGGCTGCAGGAGAGAATTAAAAAGATTTACGATTGGAAGGTAAAGGCGGACAAATTTCAGATGGAAGACATAGTGTTACGGTGGGATTCTAGAAACAAGGATAAAGGAAAGCACAACAAGTTCAAGAACTTGTGGAAGGGACCATACATAATTGCTACATATAGAGGGAAAAATTCTTTTCTACTCAAATAAATGAATGGGGAAGATTGCCTAGGAGGACTAGTAAATGGCCGGCTTCTGAAATGGTACTATCTCTAAGGAGTTTTCTGCTATCACATTTTGTCATTGTACATACCTTTTTGTTCCTTTCATTTCAAAGTTTGCACTGTCACCATTCATTTAGCTTGGGGCCCGAAGTGAAGGCTATAAAGCTGAATGTCTGGCTTTAGTTTTTTAGTATTTAGTGTCAGTTGTTTGAGTTAGACTTAGTTGAGTCTGTTTAGCTATGAGTCTTGAGTAAAGGTGTTTTTTGGTGTTCTGAAGTTATTGACTCCATATTGCCTAATGGATGAAGGCACTTGTCTGCTTTTCCAACGACCTGTGGTTCTTGGCACCTCCCAGGGGCTACCATCCCCATTGGAGCCAATGTTAGTGTCAGTGTCTTCACACTTCCATCGATGATCAAATTTCTCTTTTGCATGCATATTAAGTGTCTCATTCGATCAGCTGCATTCCATTAGGTCATGGATCAACTGATGGTAGTGGTTTCATGTCAGTTTCCCTCATGACATCCACCTACTGACCTGTTTACACATTTTTTTAGTCATTCACAGTCATCTTGTTTCATTTCATGTATAACAACTAGTCCTAGGGTTTAGTCCCATTAGGTCTTAGGGTTTGTCAATCATGCTCATATAAAGAGGCCAGTAGGCACATGAAGGTTCATAAAGTCATAATTTTACTTCTTGTATGCTCAGTAAATCTTTTTCACCTCAAAACTCTATTTTGAGGTGAAAACAGAGTATTTTTCTATTTAATGATTTTCATGTAAATTCAATTATTTTTGTATGTAATAAGCACTCAGTAGTTGTTCCTGGTCACCATGCCAATTCCTGCCACTGCAAAAGAAAAAGTATCAAGACATCAGTCCATCAAATTGCCAAGAAAAACAGTCAAACTTCAAACTGAAAAATAGAGTTTTTGAAAAAGTTACCAAGTCTTTAGAAAATTGGCTTTGAAATGAAGAAAGATTAAAGTGTAAGGTATATAAAGCAAAATCATGATAGAAAGTCATTTCATTGTAAAAAAGGTCAAGTGGATAGCTAAAATCGCATTTTAAAGGAAGGGTGAGCAAAAAGGGAAGAAAAATCAAAATTTGGTGCAAGTTCGCCTGGTGATGCACATTGGGTACATGGCACTGTGCATCAATCACTTTTCTCATTCATTAAAATACACTAGCGCTATGCATTGGGTGGACCACACTATGCATTGAGCTGCCAAGGTTCTAATTCACCCAAATTCATCCTCCATCAACTCTTTTGTTGCATTCACCTCCTAACAAGTAAGTGTAAATACATCCTAAGCTTAAATAGGGTTTTTCATGTTTGGTTCATGATTTTTTCTTCCTAAAGGTCAAACCCTAGCTTGCCTCTATACTCTATTTCACATCATTGCAAAACAACAATCCCTTGTCCCTTTTCCCAGCTTCATTGCACTAAAACTACCCCTTGATTCTATTTTTCCTTTCCCTATTTTCTCTAAGAAACTAATCCCCTTTATCAAACCCTAAGTCCCTCATACATCAAAACCCTAGCGCCCCAAATCCTTCCCTTCATTCCCCTACCTCATCTCATTACTATTGTTCCATTTACAAAATCTATTCATACTCACCTTTTTGTTCCCACCTATTATCCATTATTCACCATATCATCACCACATTATCTCATAGAGACAAGCATGGAAAGAGGTAGTGAATCAGATTTTGAAGAGGACACGCTTAGTGATAACTCAAGAGAAAGAAATTTGCAGCAAAGGAAGCCTCACAAAGGTGGAAAAATCATCAGGGAGGAACCTATTAGCACGAGTGAACTCCTTGCTTGCCCACTAGCCACCACATGTTTCAGATATTAGTCCCGTTTTGAGTTTTGTGAAATGGTTGAGGGGGTAAAATTTCACCATGCGTTAGCAAGGTAGTTTGTGATAAACATGGATAACAATATGGTACATCTTGCTGGGGTAAACTTCACTCTTTCACCAACAATCATTGCAGAGGCCACAAGAATTCCAGATGTAGGGGAAAAGTGGAAAAAAAGGAAAAATATTAGTAAGCAGCATTATTAGCCTTATATCAAGGCCAAGTACCATGGAAAACTCAGCGGGGTGTTTCCTTTTAAATTCCTGGAGGACCGGTATGTTCCACTCATGAAACTTATCATTAAATACTTTACATGTGAGGGTAGGTTCTCCAGACTTTATGCCTACCATATCAGATTTCTCATGGACTTCACCAGGGTTAGAATGATGAGCATCCCTTATTTTATATGCAAAAAAATAGAGAGGATGAAAGTGATTGCAAAGAGAACCATATCCACAACAACTGAACAGCATTTATCATTTTTTTGTCATCAAAATTATTGTTTTGCTTAAGCTCACTCAGTTTGGAATTCCATGGGAAACTTTCATTGCCCATGAGTGCTTCAACGGGCCTAAAATATTTTCAGATCCCCAAGAGGAAGGTGAATCTTCCGGGCAACAAAAGGAGCCTGAAAATAAAATAGGGGAGGTTCTTGTGTTTGTCACCTATGAGAGAGGCACAAAGAAGCTTTTTGTTGCTGCCAGGCGAGTAATATCTCCGTCAGGGGTGGAAGGGGTCTCATTTTCTTCACCAGACCACAGGCAAATGCTATCTTCACGGGGCTGGAAAGGGCTTTGCCTTCTTCTCCAGCTATACAGGTTGGCCAACAGTCAAAGATTAGAGACAAAGGGAAGTAGAAGATGCATGAAGAGAGCCCTACTGAAGGGCAAGACAGAGAGTTTACTTTGATTGAGGAGGATGTCATTGACTTGGGATCTCAAATCTCAAGAATCAAGGACATGATTATCAAAGAGAAGGAGGTTGAAATACAAGCCTTATCACTTAACCTTGAGAGGGCTAAATGGATCATTAAATATCTTGAGCAGGAAAACAAACAATTGACAGATAAGCAAGATATTATGGAGCCGCAGATGACTAGGGAAGATAGGCAAGAGGCAAAGAAAACAAAGATCGAGATGACCTCCCTTGAGCAAGAAATTGAGAATGACTGAGAGACATGGTTGGAAAGGGTGAAAACTCACCTTGAGAAGTTGCTTGAGAAATCCAACAAAGAGAAGAGAATGCTACACCATATGGCCTATCATTACTTAACTCAGAACAAGATTTGCAAAACAAGGGTAAAGAGGCTAAAAGCCAAGCTAAGAAGAGTCTTGAGGAACAAGAAAGAGCATGATAAACTCAAAATCTTGGTTGAATATTCATTAGCTTAACAAAGCACTTAATGAGGTTGTCTCTTACCAAATTTGAGGAAATTTTGGAAATTGTTTTGTCTTTTTGCATTTTTGAAAATAGAAACACAGGAAATTCCGGCTAATGCACAATGCCACCAGTGCTACACATTGTATTGGTGCATCCTCTTGACAAATGGATTATAGATTTGGATTCAGCATCAAAAAATAAGAAAATCCAGAAAGTTTCATCCATTTTGGAGAAGATATTGGCCACCAAAAGGGCAAAAAATACTAAAAACAATGCCCTCTTTGCCACTTTTTTGACCCACAGGAAGTAGTCTTGGGGGAATTGATGTTTGAAGAGGAAAATCAACTCCAAATCAGAAAATTCAAAGTGTTCCAGAAACTAGACAGGTAGAGCTTTCCAACAAGCTATCTTGGGCCTAATTTGGATGAGTGGAAGGCCTCCAAAATCTTCCCTAAAATAGCATTGTGCATCAGGATCACGGTGCTGCACATCACGCAAATATTTGTTAAGTTTGCCTAAAAGTCAAATTTTGCCTAGTTTCTTCAGCAGTTGACTTCTTCTTCTTGTCTTGGTAAATTTTTCATGGTAAATGATGTAATATGATGTAAATATTGACGGAAAACAATTGATGGGGTAGATACATCAAATCAAAAGTGGCTTTGAACTAAATGTATTGTTGTAAAATTATATATTATAGAGAAATGGAACACATAAAATATTGCAGAAATATAAACACAGAAAATGCATAAAAAAGAGAGACACAGATATACGTGGTTCACCCAATTTGGGCTACGTCCACCCCAAACAGTCAGTCCTTCCTTTCTATTATCCAGCAAAATGAAGAGACACAACCTACAGTAGATCCATTGTAATATCCTCTGTTTTCTCTCACAATCTCACCTCTTTGTTTCTCACTCGGAGAATACACATCTATTACACAGCCTTAATACAATGTCCTCATACAAAGAGAGGGGTTTCCTTCTAGGGCAAAAAACCCTAAACTAAACATAAGTTCTACCATCAGATCATCTGCCTAATGAACGACCTAGATTGAC
>APFE030808935.1:211777-281677 GCA_000404065.3 Pinus taeda
TTTAGAGGCAAGTTATTCCACTGCCTATTTTCTTGTTCCTAGTTTAGATGTTATTGAAACAACTCCTTGAGTCATGGATTCGACCCCTGATGACTAGCATGAGTTGTTTGATGCCTATATTATGTTTTCTCTTAGTCGTTTGTAAAGGTTGGACTTTGGTGGAAGTGGTGGCACTCATTGAACATTTGTATCAGCAGTTTGGCAAGGAATAAAACTAGGTTTCATAGCTATTTTTGTGGGATTCTTGTGACAGTAAGTTTATGTATTGTTTCTTCTTTGTAATGAGTTTTTCTTATGTTTTATATGTATTCAAATCCATCTTTTTCTTCTAAAACTAAATGAATCAAGGTGAATGGACAAAATACATTGTTGTGTTTTGTCTTGGGAATGCATTTGGTTTTCAATGTTTTCAACTATTTGAAGAGGATTCATAGTTTCTTTATGCCCTCCTAAACTCCTCAGTTGTCTTAATCTACCATCTTAATCCATTTCTAGTACATAAACCCTTGTCTATCTCGCCCCAGAGAACATGACTGTATCCCTGAGTTGATTTCCCGGACCCAATCTGCCTTCTCCAATTGATCCAGCAACCAAAACCTAAAAATCAAACCGGAAACCCTAAGCTACTATACCTAGCCTAAAATCTACATTAAATTCAGTCATCTCAAGCCCTAATTGCCAATATCCTAATTGAGATTGACATGGAGAGAGCCCTCTCCCGACCTGGTAGGGCTAGTTACCAGGTTAAGCGTGATTTGATGTTACCTTAGAACTGCCTTCCTTAAGCCTAAGGTAGATCCAAGCCCTAACATGTCCTAAGTTGCTACATAAGTTATCAATCTGGGAGTCGTAAACTGATGAAGTGTAGTGCACTGTATGTGCTAGAAAACCCTTTTCTTACCTCACTATTTTCAGTTTTATCTTGATTTGCGGTTTTGTTCTGTTGGTCTCCTAAAGTGGTTTAATGCAATGGAAATACTAATCTTCTGTTAAAGAAAAAATTTAATAATACTTTTTAAAGATCAAGTGTGGATGTAGAGTTGAAGCCAAGGCTTATCCTTTTACTTCTTGTGATAATTTCCAAACTTTGAACTTAGGCAATATTAAAACATGTTGTCTACAAAATTAGAACTTGAATGAGAGTGTGAATATGCAGCTATATAAACCAAACTAAAAATGAAGTAATGAAAGTGAGATTATCATCTCTGCTGTTCATCCTAATTGCAAAATTGAAATCTAATAAACTACTGCAACTTAAACCAAAAAGTAAAGAAACTGGAAACTAATGATTAGTCACAACATTTCGCCAATTAACTTCTAAAATGGGGTTAAGCTAAAGGCTCCGGAAATATCATTATATGGGATGAAAGAAATGACATCTAAATTATCTAATTGCACACTAATGAAAGCAAAGCCAATTACTTCATCTGTAATCACAATATTTCGTAAATTAACTTCTAAAACAAGGTTAAGCTAAAGGCTCCGGAAATATCATCATATAGCATGAAAGAAATGACATATAAATTATCTAATTGCACACTAATGAAAGAAAAGCCAATTACTTCATCTATAATCACATTCTTTCGCCAATTAACTTCTAAAACGGGGTTAAGCTAAAGGCTCCAGAAATATCATCATATAGCATGAAAGAACAGACATCTAAACTATCTTGAACAGTAAACAAATCTCACAAAGTAAAAGCATAAACAACTAAATTGAAAACTGAGTTTCAGCAGAGGAATTAAGTCTCAATAACACCACTTGATGCAAAAATTACACTAAGAAGCTTGAGCATAACCAAACTTAAAGACATATTCTGAAATGCACCTATGAATGTTAGTAAGAAATATGACAAGCTGCAAAAACGTATACAAGGTTAGAAGGGTTAAGATCATAAGAAAAACATGAGAAATATACAATTTGAATGAGAGAAAATATACATGAAAACTATACAAAAACAAAAGAAGGACCTCAGCTACGCAGGGGCCCTTTACACAGCTTCAGACTAGCACACTGTTACTTCAAAATACGCTCAAACAGACATGTGAAAACAGAGTTTGTATTATGAAAATAAGAGTAATGTGTCTCTCGGTTATAGAACAACAAAATAACACTATAACAACAATATCCAGAATGTCCTATCTGTGTTGCAAATGCTTGTATTTATAGAGAAAATGGATAACTATATCTCAGAGGAATTTCTTCAACAATAGACATGTGAATAGGTCAAAATCTGAGGATTCAGCCTCCCGGTTGTCATGAGCAGTAAATCTATGCGAGGTGGATATTGGATTGCATTATGTAGATGGCATGCAGGTGGAAAAAACGAATCCATGAGTTCAGGAACGACTTCGGGCTTCTTTTACATGCAAGAACAGAGTTCTAGCTGGCATAGAATTCTCCATTGACCTCCCTTTGACCGGGACTTTTCCTTCCAAATTTGGCTAAGTGAATAGGACCTCATCCATGTGTGGACAATTCCTAAGCTACCCATGTGTCTCATTCCTCCTCTTGACACCTGTAACCTATAAAACAATGGAAATGGCTGCAGAATTGCTGGTTAGCTGCGGAAAGTGGCTACATTCCATAACTGATAAACAAAAGCTAGGTCAAATAGCACACATAATGATAACTTGAAAATCACTCAAATACACTCCTGAAATCAACATGTAACAACTTTTGATATCTTAGGATGCATTGACATGGGAAAATAGAAGAGAAAGGGTTTAAGAAAATGCTTGGAAGAGAGGTAGTTTTGGGGCTCAACAACTAGTTTTATGAGAAGAAGAGAATGATGATGATGATGGCGAAGATCGAGGAGATGGAGGAGCCTTTTCTCCGTTTCCCCTATCTTATTTATCTGGAGGAATAAAAAGAAAAGGTTCCTCTATTCCTTTGTCTGGTTTAGGTGATAAAGTGCCTTCACCTTTACCCTTTTTAAACTCATTATACATCTCTTCCACCATGGTACGTATCATCATGAAAATATCCAAGAATTGGGATTTTGACCCAAGTGGATTTTCATATGCCATCCTTCTTTGTGAAAAGACCCTTCCAATCTCTGGATTCACCTCAACAAGTTCTCATTCGCCTCATTTGAGCCTCAACCTAGTAAACATCCAAATCTTCACACAAACTTGTCAGACCTTAAAAAACTTGTTACTCTGATACCACTTGATCCGTTAATGAAAAAGGTATTATAGACTATGTGTGAATTCTATTATGTTACTTAACGCAATAGATCGAAAATATTACGAATAACATAAACACATATGCAAATTGAAACACCTTTAAAAGACATCAACACAGCCAAATTTAGTAAAGGAGTTCACTAGAATTTCTGGCTACATCTCCTGGTCCTTACGCTTCTAGTGCTAATCTCTTTATTTTGTCTTGAATATGCTATTACAGACATGAGCTCAAAAAAAAAGTCTCAGATGAAAAAATGGAAATCACCACTGCATCTAGCTCGAAATTTCGAGTCAAATGAGTATAAACTCGACCATATTTGGCCACAGTGACCTCCAGACCCCCTGGAAAGTCAAAAACTGCCATACACTTGCAAAAACCGCCTTTCTGCTGCACAAAACCACCTCTACATGTGAAAACTTCTTTGAAAAGTGCGCTAGTGGTATTACAGATTCGACACCTGCATAACAATATAAAAATATTGGGTGGCTTAAATACCAAGCTCCACCATATGGTATGTTGGCTAGCGGACTTATGTGAAAGCACTATTATACAATAGTTTTGGAAGGTCGGTGGTTCGAAACCTCCAACTGACCCTTCCGCCACATATCCCTTTGATTGTTGTGTAATATATATATATATGATATATCTATATATATCATGGTTGGTTTAACTCCACGATGAATGTGGGATTTGATACATTGTATTGACATATGTTATATGTGTTGTGGTGCATGGTTTCAATGACGGTGAGTCTGGCAGTTACAACATACATTAAATGCTAAGGGACTGGCAGTTGTGGGGTTGACCCTGACCGTTCGGCCCTTTTCCGATGGTCAACACCTAACCATAATAAATATATTATCCACATCATTATGAACAAGCAAAAAAATAGCTCATCCAATGAGCGGAATCCAGCGAAGTCTCAGCCTGTCCAAGAGGTCAGGGGTTCGATCCTCCCTGACCCCCAAAATTTTGGGATTGCATGCCAATATTGGGCAAATCTGGGTTGCCATGTGTCAGTACCGGATTGGCCCACATGAACCAATAAAAAACTGCCACTTCACCTTTCTTGCTGACATCATCAAAACCATGTGGCACATTCTTGGGATGACACATGTCCTACTGATGTAAGCGTTGACTGTTGACTGTTGAACAGTTTGACTTTGACTTTCTTTGACTTTGACTTTTTTGCCTAGTTTGCCTTTGAAACTTTGACTAGCCTTAACTTCTTCATACGAACTCGGATTTACGTGCCGTTCAAACCGTTGGAATCATCTCGATGAACACTTCAACTTGATCCCCATTCATATGAATTTGAAGACTTTGATCAAGAGGAAAAACGGAATCCATTTTGGATCAACGGGTGTGTAGCTCTTTATGGTACATGTAGAATATGGCCCTTTTGTTGACATTATTCAATTCTTAACTACCGGCATGGCACCTGAAGGATATACAACTTAGCACAAGAAAGAACTAGTAGTTCGCGTACATATTTTTTTCAGTCATTGCAGGACATTTGTACAAAATGGGGGTAGATGAAATATTGCGGAGATATGTGCTAGAATTTAAGCGTGATAGTATTCTCATTGAAGCTCATGAGGTAATTGCAGGAGGCCATTATGTAGGAAAAGAAACCACGCAAAAGATATTGCGTGCAGGATTATGGTGGCCAACATTGCACAAGGATTCCAATGCATACTATAAGGTGTGCGATGCATGTCGAAGGACTGGTAGACCGTCTTGAAGGGATGAACTACCGCTACATCCTCAGGTATCATTACAGGAATTTGAGAAGTGGGTGGTCGATTTCATTGGGCCAATTCAACAACTTGGAAAGAAAATAAGCACATGGTACATTCTCACTATGACTAAATATTTAACTCGATGGAGGGAAGCACAGCTAGTGAAGGATTGTACAACTATTGTTGCAACAAAGTTCTTATTTGAATATGTCTTAACACGATTTGGATGCCCAAAAGTATTAATGAGTGATAGAGGAACTCACTTTCTGAATGAAATGATTAGCATGATGATAGATGAATTTTAGGTCTACCTTCAAAAGAGCACACCATATCATATTCAAGAAAATGGGATAGTCAAAGCTTTAACAAAATTTTGGAGAACGCATTGAAAAAGGTATGTAACGCGCAATAGAATGACTAGGATGTGCGCATACTGACAGTACTATGGGCTTATAGGACAACCTGTAAGAAGCTGACAGGGCAAACACCATCCAGATTGGTCTATGGGGTCGAGGTGGTGATGCCTATAGAGTACATTGTACCTAGTTTGCGCATTACAGCTTTGACAGAAATGGTAGATCAAAAGGACTTGGAGGAATAGCTCACACAACTAATGGAGTTAGAGGAGCACCGATTTCTGGTAGGATTCCACCAAAAATTATAGAAGAAACGTGAAAAATCATGGCATTATTGCCATATCAAGCTTCGTACTTTCAAGATAAATGATCTTGTGTTGTTATGTGATAGCAAGTTCACCAAATTTCTAGTAAATTCCAAATGCATTGGTTAGGCTTGTATATTGTCAAGGAAATTGCAGAGGGTGGTGCATTTTAGCTTGTGAGGCTGAATGGTGAACCTTTTCTGGGAAAAGTGAATGGGAGCCGGCTGAAGCTATATATGGGGGATCCTGCCCCTGCGCAATGTCTATATGAATGCAAGATAGTCTTAATGCTCCAGGAAGTTGCAAGGGAGCGCGGGACTATAAACTGCACTGCCTGACTGGGGGGACAAGGTAGCAAACAGGCTACGTGAAGATTGAGAAGGGTGCAACAGAGGAAGTTGCACTCAAGACGCTGCACCATGGAGGAAGGTGCCGTGCAACCCACCCCAAATAGTTGTTGGAGTCACTGTAGCTGATTGGATGGAGAAAATCCCATTAGAAGGGGTGGGTGGGTGGCAATTAAGGCGAAAATATTTGAAAATATGATGCCAAAGTCGCATTTATGACAAAGTTATGGAAGGTACAGTCAGATTTGAATCCGAAAATCTCTATAAGTACGTCCCATTGGTCTACAAAGAAACATTTTGTTTTCTACGAATTTCTTGCATGCACTGAGAATATTAGGAGGTTTTGTTCAAGCACCCAAGGCTAGGTCATTATTCTAATACATTTCGCCGAGTTTTTTGGAGAGGATATCTAGCCTATGAAAATCTGAGGCCACAGTGACTGATGCCCCAGCTCTAGAAGCTACAGGCATAGAAGCTACACTAGCAGTGCCTATGACGCCCAGTTCGCCTAGGCTAAAGCATATGCTTCCATGCCAGAATCAGTGCGCCACTCGCCCAGAAAGAATCCATAGGAGGTGCGACAGAAGGGGAAAATGGACAAGAAAAAGAAACCTTTTATTCCCCTAGATCTAGAAGAAGAGGAGCTCTACTAGGGGACTGATTAGTTGGATACCGAGGACACTGAACCAATCACTATGCTTCTGGCATATGTGCCTCTGCGGAGAGGACATAAGAAGGTGACCAAAGGGCCCGATTCCAGCAAATGTAAAATTGTGATGCCATTACTCCCAGCAAACGTTGCATTTGAGGGTGCGTTCTTAGTGCACATACCAATGTTAAAGATGGAAGACTGGGACCTCACCGACTAGGAGAAATTCTTGCATTTAGCAACAAATCAGTATATGTCCCACATATAGTATGAAGAGATAGGGGTCACGAAGTTGGAACCGGTGAAATGGGTCAGAGGAGTTCAGCTGTGGGACTATTGCACATGCTATTCGTACCCCATTTTCACCACTCCAACATCAATACATCATGTGTGCGCCAACTTCTGGCATTAGTTCATAATGGGTGCTTATGGTTAGGTGAGCCTATCCGCATCACAGATATGTTAATCCATCAGATTACCAAGCTACCCTATAAAGGAGCGGACCCGACAAAGGAGTTTGCGGGAAAAACAAAGGAAAAACAACTCATAGACCATATGAATATCGAGTTCGAGCTTGTAAATAAAAAGCGCAAATATTCTATCCGTTCCATAAAATACTAGGAGGTATAGTTTGCGGCACATATCCGAGTAGGAAAGATAATGCAAAAGTGTTGCGTGGATGAAGTGCTTGCGCTGGTCATTTCATTAGCAGTGCAGTGTGAGAACGGGGTCCAGTATAATTGGGCCCAATATCTCTATAGATATTTTTTGGCAAACTATTGCGAGGCGCAGGAGGAGGGAAAGTCATTCCACTATGGTTGGATATTTTTGCTAATAGTTTTGGTGGCATGGAGGCTTTTGGAGGACAATCATTTCCCTCCATTAAATGAGACCCTCCTAGAGGTAGCAAAGTTCACTTCACTGTGGTAGACAAAATATGCAGAGCAGATTACAGAATCCAAGGTTTTTTGGGTATTCATGGATATGGAAATCCGAATGGTTGTAAACCAGAGGCTAACGTTATCTCCCACCTTGTTCGAGCAGCTGAGAACCTTTGTAGAATTTAAGGAAGACTTTCACAATGTTTGGACCCGCACAAGGAGAGACCCTCAAAAGGTATGGCACAAGCTACCTTACTTAGTGGTTGAAAAACATGTACAGGAGGTTGTGGGTGGATGGGAAATAGAGTGGCACGAGCCTACCTAGTTGGATGTCGGGACAAGAAAAGTAGGAGAAATCTCCTCCACGTAGACCTCTACTACGCAAAAGCGGAAAGACAAAGAGTAGGTAGCCGTGTGGTAGAAGGTTGCCTAGCAAAAGAAAGAAGCTGCTGAAAAGGTTGCTAAAGAGACAAGGCATGTTGAAACAAAGCGTACAACCAAGGAATATACAAAAAAAATGAAATCTGCAATGGAAGTGGAGAAATAAATTCCCTGCATACCACAAAGTAGGAGATATCTGAACATGGTGACGATGGGGGTGAGGAGGTGTCCATCCCCATTAAATTCTAGAAGCACACCAAGGAGCCAGCGACAAGTCCTCGAAAGGAGTAGAAATCTGATAAAAAATCTCAGGTGGACCTTCTTGTGCTAACAGATGGATATTTAGATGAGATTGGTGACAAGGTTAGAGATAACACATTAGAGCTATGGTTTCACTTTGAGCGGCAGTATATGCAGACATTGGGGAGTGTCCAAAAGGATCTATGTGAGCTACATATCTAGGCCGATAGGATCTAGGTGATCATTGGGCAAGTGAGCGCGGTGCAAGCATGCCTAAATCAAGCGAGCGTGAGTGAAGTGGAATAGAAAATGGACCTAAGGATCATTCCTTTACCAGAAGGATCCTTGCAAGTAGATAATCAGGATGACTGCAGTACGTTAGAAAAGATCAAGGATATTGGAATCAATGTGGTTGCACTACCACTCCAGGACCTCCACGCATTCCATCAGGGGAGCAATGCACCCTTGTAATCCTTAGTGAATGTAAAGTCAACAATTCACATATGTATGAGGAGAAGACATGAGAACTAAAGGAGAAAGAGGAAATGCAATTGTGAAGCACAAACCTAGAGTCAGTAATTGAACAAGCCTGCAAAATAGTTCCAGAATTGCATATCCCAAATGATTCATAGGCCGAGATGAAAGTAAGGAAATTAGTTGTTGTAGTGTGCGATGGCAAGGATGAGGTTGAGTGAGTCACTTTTGAGTTTTAGATGATGATATCCGAACTCCACCTCAAGCTTCAACCAACCACACCGCCAGAACTTCGGGAACAAAGAGGTGCAGATATAAAAGAATCAATGGGTTAGCTAGATGTCGCAGTTCATGGTTACGACCAGCTATTCAATCAGGCATGGGCCCAAGGGATACGTTGCAGGAGGAACCTAAGCTGCAAGAGTTTAACATAGAGATCAGGGAAGCACAACAAAAATATGATGAAATCAATATGATTGCGTGGATTTTGGCGCTAGTCTAGCATTTCGCGCACTTGCAGGAAGGCAAGGCGATTCATATACAGATCCAAGAGTTACAAAAAAATTAATCCCTGCTAAGAGACTAACTTCATCCTTAGACAGAGGATGCCAACCAACTTTCACCGAATATTCATGAGAAGTTGAAGGCCATGCATTAGACCCAATGGACTATGCAACTTGTAGCGGAGGGGCTAACCATAGATAAATTGGTCCAAGAGATTTAGAAAGCAGCACAACAGAGTACTGTAGAGATTTAAGTATTGACCAAGGCAGTAAGTGAACTCTGCCAGAAAGTGGAAAAACCAGCTGAGTGACTCGAGGGTGAGTCACAATCTTTATGTTGGGGGCCTTTTGGGATGGGGTCCCCAGGGGTAGAATTGGATTAATTTAGTCATTTTGTAAAGAATGAAAATTCTCCACAAAATATGGATGCGGAGCGCATAGCTAGTCAAGAGTCATAGGGGCCTTAGCCCCTTCTTTAGGTAATTGATAGGCGGTTTTGAAGACTCACCCATGAACCAGGGGCCATGGTATTGTATTAGAAAGACTATAAATAGATGAGTCTTAGCCAACGATAAAGATATATCAGAATAGAAGTATGAATGAATGAATGAATGATGTTGTAAGGATTTGATAGACATGAAGGTATGTCCCTGTTAGTAAGCGAAAGAAACGCTCCACAACTGACTGCACGGAGGCCCGGAAAAGTCCACAGCTGAGTGCGTGGATCCATGCAGCTGAGTGCACATGATATCTGAAGTCTGTACTGGAAAGATTCTGATTAATAAAGACTGGTCTTGTTTTGGAAATACTTGCATCTATCTGTTTAATTATTACGTCACTTTCACTGTTGTTTCTGTAATTCAATGTGTTTTCTCTACGCGAATTGGGTTAATTGAACATGTTTATGGTTAACAAGATGATTGAATAATATTCGCAAAGTTCTAAATCTATGTTGGGTTAGTTTCAGATAAGGAAGATAGGTCTGCACGATGACAGATCTAGATCTCAGAAGCCCTAGAAGTCTTATTCAGTTGCGCGAGAGTAGCACACCTATCTCGTTAGGGCTTGATAATGCAATTGGATGGTCCCACGAAGGGTTGAAGGTATCTAGGGATGAGTTAGGAGTTATAACTCTATCGAAAGGATAGATATGCACGGAATCAAATCTAAGGCACTGAAAGAAATCACACTAGTCTCTAGATGCAAAAATTTATTTCTTGCATCCCCCACTACTGCTTCAGGTGATACTGCAACTTGTGCTACACAGGTTGTTGCCGAAAGGGCCAACAGTTTAGGGTTTTGTTGGTTGGCGCGAACAAATCTGAACCTAGGTCAGGTCCTCATAATCCAGCATTTACATACCAATCTACCCTACCATTTGAGAACCAAATGCTTGATTCAAGAAATATAAAACCTCTAATATAACCAATAAAAAATTTGATCCAATACTAGGGCTCCTTAACCGTGCTTAAGAAAAATCAAAACTAGAACTTGTAAGGAAAATAGAAATTGATTGTAGGCTTGATCTTCACATCAGAAACATAATCAAAACTTTGTAGTGAAAAATTACTCCATATAGACAACTATGGGATCATAAATGACAAGACTTATTGCTTGATTTTCAAAGTATCCTACAAATTTATCACCATGCTTGGGCAGTTCATATATGCTTTCTTTACCATCGTACAATCTCAGTTGTGAGTCATCAGACCTATTCAAAATACTCATCAATCTCAATATCAAAAGGGTAGCATTATCACTTCTTGTTTCGGCTGACAAAGGTTCTCAAAGAAATTATTTTGACATTGGAAATTGTGGCCCTGAATTTGAACTTCTAAGGTTTGACGATATTTCTCAATTTTTCAACAAACTCTACTAAAAATTTGGTCTTGGCTTCAGAACTACATTTGCATTTCTTTAAATAAATAGAAAAAAGATATGATAAAGCCTCATCAATTTGATCATCATCAAAATTATTCCAGTATTTTTTAAAACCTTCAATAGAAAGAGGGTCAACCACATACCTTGTCATCTTGTTTAACAAGCAACCAGATCCGCATGTATTAGAGTTTCCATGAGTGTTATCAATCTGGATTATTTGACAATGGAGTCACTTGGTGTATGATTCAAACTTCACATTTCTTATTGTTTTCCACCATCAACAACCAGATCTAGGTCATTGTCATTCTTTCCCAGGGAAGATAGAGCTTTTGTTCCCCAACAACGGTGCCAAAATGTTAGCACCCTATAATTGAAACTATAGGTTGAGAAAAGGATTATAAGGGTAACCAAAAACCACTTGCAAGATAAGGTCCAACCCGCTAGCCTTGGAGAGGGCTCTCTCATGATTTTGTGCTATCAATCACTTAGGGCACTTATAGATCTGGGTTTTAGGCTCACTATGAATGATCAAAAAATGATTTTTGTTTTGTTTTTTTTTTTTTTAAATTGGGTGTAGAAATTGAGAAATATTTTGGATCATATTTATAGATCTAAATGAATAAGGGACATAATGTGATGTGTAACAGGGGCAATATAGGAAAACTTACTAGTGATTTATCAAAATTTTGTTGTAGCAAAAAGATATATGGGGTAGGAGAAAAATGACAAACTGAGCATCAAAGCATAGATGAATTCGGTTTGCCATAGTAGAAACATAAAATTTATAACTAGCTGAAAACTAGGCATAGAAAATACATGAATTCTACAATAAATTTCATTCAACCGAGTAGGAAGAAATTATACCATATTAAACTAGATTTAAGAAACGATCTGAGAACAAAATATATGTGATTCACAAAGGAAAACATGCCAGTAAAGCATGACACAAGAATCCATGTTCAAACATCATTCACCTTTTTCTATTCATTTGAAAAAATAAATAAAAATAAAAAATGGCCTTAAGCTCTTACAGTTCAAAACCAACCAAACCCTTTTTTCATGTCTTGTTCTTCTTAAATACATTTAAGGAATAATTTCTTGAATGGAGAATGAAATACCATATAAAATGTATCTCCTATCAGCTAAGAAGATCAAGATAAACTTAATTTGGAAACATCATGTCTTAAATCTTAGATAAAAACTTAGAAACATCGAGTTCATAAAATCAAACTTATCCATATATCCATCCCTATTGTGATCACTAACATAATTATAGAAGGTCCCAAAATATCAAAATGAAAAAATAGGCCTGTGATATAGTTGCACAGTAGAGTGTGGCAAACTTCCAAGTTGACGTGCTTACAGATCCTCGTGGTCCTAACATAGTAGATGGCCATGATTTCAATGATGGTGTAATGGTGTAGAATCTCTAAAACAATTTTTCCTACTCATGCATATCCCCAAAACATCTAACTCCAACTTGTGTAGCATATGCACAACAAAAGTTGAATTTTAAACTTGTATTGAATTCCCATGCTCAAAAATGATTGCGAGTGTCCATTAAACCATCTCATTCAACTTATAGTACTCATCATGCTTTAAACCTTCCAAAACTTTGAATTACAAATCGAATTTCCAAAATTTTAGAATTCTATTAGGAAGAAATTGTGAAAATGGGTCTCCAAGTGACACCTATAATTACTAAACCGTGACACCTTTGTAAAACCAGAGAGAGGTATTTTTATATGAACTTTTTTTGTAGAGAAAATTCTCTTTGTTTCCTCAAATTATTCCCCAGTGCCTCAAAATCGGTTCCACAAGATCATGTCTAAAACAATAAATTACACAATCTAAAGAAATATGTTTTAAATATGCATTTTAAACTCTGAATAAATGACACCTGTGCAAAAACTGAAGGATGGTTTTTTTCTTTGACCTGTGCTTGAAGAAAACATCTTTCATTTTTTCTAAATTTGGCTCTATTTTTTTGGAAAAAACTTTTGAAAATGATGACCAAAACATTTAATTTCTAAACAAATTCGTAGCAGAATGTAGCAAGCCTCCATGTTTGATATGGTCACAGATGGTTTTGTGCTAGGATGAGTGCATATAATTAGCTTAATATGACCTGGTGATGATGTAGCACCCTCTGAGTGTTTCCCTCTATGCTTGAATACCTACAAAATAGTTGTTTTCAGTTTTCCCAACATTTGTGGAAAGCAATTGTTCTTAGTTTTCCACCAGAGCCTTAAATTCTTTAAACATGTAAATGACTTCAAGTTTCTTCTTGAGAAAATATATCCATGTATTCCTTAAGAATTCATATATAAATGATACATAGTACACAGACTTACCCAGTGATGGAACCGACATAGGTCTAAACACAGCACTGTGCACAAGCTCTAATATCATTTTTGCCTTCCTAGCACTAGAGGGGAAACTCACCCGATTCTACTTCCCATATACACAATTTTCACATAAATAAAAATCCAGAGAGAAATTAGACATACCTTCTACCATACCATTACCATGAAGTATTTGAAGGTCCTTCTCTCCAATATGTCCAAGCCTTTGGTGCCATAACATGGTCTTTTCTCCAAAGACCACTAGATTTTGTGCTCCACTTTCAGGAACCATAGAACTGTTGCACCCATAAATCATAGTGCTACCCTGAAGCTTGTACAAAGTTACAATCCAAACTTGCATCAATACCAGTGCTCCCCTAACCATATTGTAGGAATCTTTCTCAAACACTATTTTTACACCTACATCATCTAGCTTGCTTACAAAAATTAGATTTCTGACCAATGCAGGAATATGCAGAACTCCCAGAAGTGTTCTAATCCTGCCACCTTGCAACTTCAACTTGACTTTTATGTGATTAACGATTCTAGCCTTCCTTTCATCCCCTAAGAAGACATCACCACCATCATATTTACCATACCCACAGAACCACTCCTTGTATGGAGTGAAGTGAAAGGATGCACCTGAGCCAATCAACTATGCCTCGTGATCTACATGTGTACTTGAAGAAGAAGCCAAGTACACATCCCCACCTTCATCTGAGGTGGTTTTTGCCTCTGCAGAAGGAGCATCATCAAATACCTTTCGTTTCTCATAATATTTAGATCTATAGTCCTTTTTGATGTGCACCTCCTTTTCGTATTTCTAGCACACCTTTAAATTTTTTCTTGGAGATTTAGATATCCCTCTAGATTTAGATCTCCTACTCAAGAATTTATTTTTGTTTCTATTCTAGGACCACTCACGTACATACAAGTCATTACCATTCTAGCCCTCCATATTTTTCCATCTCACCTCCTCCGATAGCAAGGATGCGACTATTTCATCAAACTACAAGGTAGTCGCATTGCTACCTATTGCAACAAATAGTGTATCCCACGAATTTGGTAGAGAACACAATAAATTGATATACTTATCTTCATATGAAATTTTTATATCAATAGATAACAACTTTCTTACCATAGTATTAAAGGTGTTCAAATGCTCTGTCACCGAGTCTCCATCCTTCATCCTCAAGTTATACAATTGTTTTTGTAGGAACAATTTATTCACCAGAGACTTAGATTAGTACAAAGTCCCTAAATTGTCCCACAAAGCCTTCCTTGAAGCTTCCCCTGATACATTCAACAATACTGAATCTCAGGTACACAAACGTATTGTGCTCTTTTCATTCCGATCCAACTTCGCCCAGTCTTCAACTGACATTGTAATTGGTTTAGTACCCATATCTACCGCGATCCACTGATCTTTATCCACCAACAAATCGTCCATCTTGAGTTTCCACAACTCAAAATTTTTCCCATTAAATTTCTCAATCTCTATCTTTCCACTTCTTGCCATCTTCTTTCACGACAAGAATCAATCCCATAGATCTCCCACTGAACAAGGTCTACCACAGGCTCGAGAAAAACCTCTCAACAGCAAAGGTGTCCCCTTCAAGTCGAAACAACTCTGATACCAAATGTAGGTTTTAACCCCGTACATAAATTACCTGCATACAAATTCTAAAATTAGAAAATAAACAATGGAGAGAGCACAAAACTTAAAACATATATACATAGATATTTTCCCTTGGATCCCAAAACTGGGACTACCAAATTGATTTTTCATTATATTCCATTCAATGTTACAATACATATATATACATCTCAAAGCATCCATAAACCCCAATCCATTAAACATGGATTAGAACATAATAGTAGTTCCCCTAACGGGATCTACAAAATATCGTGGGAAGAAAACCATCATGCCCAAAACCATGTACAAAATCCATGCAAAAAACCATAGGTAGGTCCACCCATTTAATATAGGGTCTAGAAAAAAAATCATGTGGCACTACCTTGGACCCTGTGTGCAGGGGGCTACTGCGCCCTTGCAAACCCCCTGATAGGGGGGAAAGCCGCCCCCCTTGTGACCCCCTTGTTACGCATGGCGCAACGTATAGTAGGGACTATCGCCCCCTCGTGACCCCCTCCCGCGTGGGGCTAGTCATGGAAAGAATATAGCACACACCCAACAAAAGCTTACCCAGAAATGCTGGTATAGATTGGAGAAGAGACCCTAAATTCTAGTATTGCATTATTTAAAATAGTGCAAGAATTGAAGAATGAAATGGTGAGGTTAAGAGTTGATAATGAAGGTTGATGCAAGAACAAGAGAAAATTATGAAAATCCTTTCAGATTAGAAGAACCAACAACATCCTATTCAAAGCCTGGAACATGGGAATGATATGGGGACACATAGACAAAGGGAGGATAATTTTGAATCAAAGGGAGATCAAGAAAATAAGGAGGATTTGGATGATGTTTTAGGTCATAAGGGACTTAAGAGACAAAAAAAGGAATTGCAGGGGGAGTTCAAAAAAATTATTACGTAGACTTTTGATGGTGAGAAAGAGGAGGTTGCATGGGCCTAGCTCATTAATATGAACAAGTATTTTCAAATTTATGAATATGATCACAACCAAAAAGGTCAAATGGAAATTTATCAACCACAGGGAAATACCACCTTATGGTGGGATGAAGTGAAAATTGTGTGAGGAATAGACGAACAGGAAGTCACATGGGAAGATTTCCAAAAGTATTTTAAAGACAAATATCTAATTGAACTATTTTACGATGAAAAAGAAAAGGAATTCCATGAGTTACAATTGGGGAAACTCTTCATAGATGATTTTATAACTAGAATTACATCCCTGCTAAGGTATATCCCCTATACTTGTCAAGAAAAAGTGAACGTCCAATGATTTATTAGTTTTTTTCCATTATTCATGAAGGAGTGGTTAGAATTTGATAATCCCAAAACTATGGACGAGGTTATTAGAAAGGCTCGACTATGTTACTAGTAAATGAAGCAAAATGTGAGAGTGGTAAAAAGTGGACTAAAAAGAAGGGGCATAAATTTTCATAGAATGTAAAGTGGTCAAAGATCACAAGCTTTAAAATTTCCAAAAACCAGCTGAACATGAACCTAGAAAGAAGTAAACAAAATTCAAAAGTATAGAATGAGTTGAAGTCTACTGAAGAGTCTAGGAAATATGGAATGGAACCAGCTATTAGACCACCACTATAATGTTGGGGGTGTGGGGGACCACATTATGTGGAAATTTCCCTTATCGAAAGAGAATAGAGTCGGTAGCACAGATTCCAAAAGCATCTATTGTGGGTGAAGTAGCAAGGAGTTTTTCTGGAATTAATGTGACACTAGAGGATCATCAGGAAGAATACCATCCAAACATGGTGGAGTACGAAGGTAAAACATTCAACTAATCTATGTCAATTTTAATTGATCCATGGTCTAGTTTAAGTCACATAAGTCATAAGATAGTATAAATGTGTCACTTGCAAAATGTTAAATTTAAGAACCCATGGTTGGTACAGCTAGTGACAGGGGCTAAAAGAAGGGTGATAGCCAAGATGGATAGTTTTCCAGTAGAATTGGAAGATTAGCCAAAAATCACAAACCTGAATTCTTTGCCCTTGGGATCATATGATATTATAATTGGTATGGACTAGCTAAAGAAGCATTGGTATCTTATAAATTGTAAAGATAAGACAATTAATTATTTGAATGAAGAAGGCATGAGACAGGAGGTGCAGGGAGTAAGGATACCTTTGAAACTAAGACCGATTACAACCTGACAACTGGAAAAATGTATAAGGAAGGGATGCCAAATTTATGCAATGCAAGTGGGATTTTAGAATTCTAAGGAAAAAACTACTACCTTATGAGAATTTCCAGTTGTACAAGATTTATTGATGTTTTTCATTAAGACACTCCAGGGATACCTCCTAAAAGGGACATAGAATTTACCATTGAACTTATTCCAGGATTTTCTCCTATATCCAGAGCACCATATCATATGAGTATCCCCAAACGAGCTGAGCTCAAAATGCAATTTCAAGAGTCATAGATAAAAAAAATACATTTTCCCAAGTGTGTTTCCTTGGGGAGCCCCAATACTTTTCATGTAGAAGAAAGATGGGAACTTGTGCTTATGCATTGAATATAGACAATTAAATAATCTAACAATCAGAAACAAGTATCACTTATCCCACATTGATTATTTATTCGATCAAGTTAAAGGGCTACAATGTTCTCTAAAATTTACTTACTTCTGGGTATCATCAAATAAGAATTAAGGAAGAAGATATATATATAAGAAAGCCTTTAGAAGTCGCTATGGCAATTATGAATTTTTAGTTATTCCCTTTGGACTAAAAAATACCCCAACAACATTTACGTGTCTCATGAATAGTATATTCCATAAATATCTTGGCAAATTTGTGTTGATTTTTATAGATGACATATTGGTTTATTCACGAAATATGGAGGAGAATAAGAGGAATCTACAAATTGTTTTACAGCCTTTGAGGGAGAACCAATTATATGCAAAATATAGTAAGTGTGATTTATACAAAGAAAAAATCCAATACTTGGGGCATGTTATCACTAAGGATGGAATAGTTGTTGGCCTTGAAACAAAAATAAAAAAAATAAAAAAATGGAATGGCATGTTCCTGAGAATGTGGCTGACATATGATATTTTATGGGACTGGTCATATATTATAGGCGATTTATTGAAGGATTTTCAAGGGTGGCATACCCCATTACCTCCTTGCAGAAAAAAGGCAGAACCTTCAAATGGATGAAAGAGTGTCAAAACAATTTAAATTGGTTAAAGCATCTACTTACCACTGCCCCTATTCTAAGATTTTCTTACCCATATAAGGAATTTATTGTGTGTACGGTTGTCAACAAGGAGGGTGTATGAGGAGTATTAATACAAGAGGGAAGGATTGTAGCTTACGAGTCCCAAAAGCTAAAAGAACATGAAAAAAATATTCATCTTATGATTTAGAGTTAACAACTATAATCCATGCATTAAAAATGTGACGACACTATTTTCTTGGAAAAAGATTTATACTAATGACATATCATAACAACCTAACTAATTACTTTAAACAACTCACTTTAAATGTGTGACAAGCGCGTTGGACCACCTTCCTGAGTGAATTTGAGTTTGGAATCAAACATCTGAAAGGAAAAGGTATTCTGGTAGAAGACACTTTGAGCAGAAAATTGAATTTTGTTTACTAAATTTCATTTAGTGAAGTAGAAACTGTTTTCAAGGAACAAATTAAAGAAGTTGTTCAAAAGGATCCTGAATATTAGATTTTGTGGAAGCAGATGAAAATTCCAAGTAGAAGTGAAAGACAAACAGGTTATGAGATAAACAAGGAAGATATGTTGTTTTATCAAAATAGAATTTATGTTCCCAATCAAATGAGCATTAAATATTTAATTCTAGATGAGTATAAAAAATTAATCACTGCTTTGAGAAAATAGTACTTTTGGCCAGGTATAAAAAACGATGTGGCTGAATATTTGTCTAATTGTTTGGAGTGTGAGCAAGTAAACAATGAATATCAAAATCCCGTGGGATTACTTCATCCACTTCCTATCCCCGAGTGGAAGTGGGAGGTTATCACACTCAATTTTATTACTGCTCTACCTAAGACAAAAAGATAAAATGATTACCTAATGGTGGTAGTGGAAAAACTGAGTAAGTTTTCTCACTTCATTCTATTGCAATCCACTTACAAAATAGTGAAAATTTCTAACATATTCATGACAAATATTTTTAGGTTGAATGGGATACAGAAAACAAAAATTTTAGATAGAGACTTGAAATTTTCATCTATGTTTTGGAAATATTTATTTGATGGGTTGGGAACTTAGATACAATTTAGTACTGAATACCTCCCCCAAACATATCGGAAAACTAAAAGAGTGAATCAAGTGATTGAGGATATGCTCTAAATGTATGTAATGTAGTAGCCAATTAAGTGGGAAGACTATATCCACTTAGTGGAATTTTCTTACAACAATAGTTATCATACCTCTCTAAAGATAAGCCCGTTTGAGGTATTATATGGGCACAATTATAGAACACTAATTAATTGGACTAACCCAGAAGACAAATTAATGTTAGGGCTTGACTTACTAAAAGAGATGGAGGAAGTTGTGAGAAAAGTGAGGGGAAAATTGAAGGCGGCCCAGGAGAGACATAAATATTATGTTGATAAAAATCGGATTTATCAAGAGTTTCAAGTAGGGGATCATGTATATGTAAGGTTAAAGCCAAAGAAGAGTACTCTACACTGGAGAGGTTGTGCCGAATTGGCCCCCCAGTTTTGTGGCCCATTTCAAATTTTGGCCAGAATTGGACTTATAGTGTATCAGCTAGCTTTTCCTAGTGACATACATGTTCATAACATGTTTCATGTTTCACTATTGAAAACAGTATGTTTATGATCCTAAACATATTATTGATTGGTAAAATATGCAAGTAAATGATTATAAATGCATATCTAAATAAATATTTTAAATCTATTAGTGACTAGACTCATAATAATTTAATGGGTTGTGGAACATGTCAAACTGGACAGAGAGTTTCTGGTTGAACCCCTACGCATACTCGATCAGAGAGAAGTAACGTTGCGGAAGTGTATCACCCAAGTTAAAGTGTAGTGGAGGCACTTTAGCCCAGAAGAGGCTACCTAGGAAGAAGAAAAATCTATGAGAGAAGCATACAGAAGCCTGTTATGAGGTTGTGAAAACACCGAGATGGTGTTTTGCTCAAAGGGGGGAAGTTGTAACATCCCCTTGTAACTTGTAATTAATTTTTTTACTGCAATAAAAGACATCATGTTACTTTTTATAGCCATGTAAAGGTCAATTAATAATTAATAATATTTATCTTATTGTGAAATATCTAAATTTATTGAACATGGTTTATTAGCACATGGAAGAGTAAGGATGAACGAGAATCACTAGACAGGTTGGTTGGAAAGTTACGGGCCATGAATTTACCTACCCAAAACTTTCTTGGAACAGATAAAGATTCTGAAGAAAAGGAAACCAAGAGGGTAGAGTTGACCTGAGGTGACCTGAACGAGAAGGATAACAAGAGCTGAGAAGAACGAATATTTAGAGATGGATTTTCTTGCTAGCTGGCGAGAGGAAATCCTTGGAAAAGAAAGAACAATTGTTCTTGGCTAAGTCTGGTTGGGACCAGATAGCCACTGGACATTGTTTGATGCATTATTTTCTAATAATATTACCCTATTAGGGAAGATAGCTCGAGGGGAGATGCAATTTTGAGACTGATCTCGTTGGTAGGGAGGAGTCTCCCCTCTTCCATGTGGTTGTGAATGCTTGTGGAAGCTAAATTCATATAAATCATATAATTAATGTATTAGCTTTATTAAATTTCCAAGGTTATGTTGTGAAAGGTTTTATGGTAAATTGATTAGCATAAATTATAGGTGAATTAATTTATTCAATGTTTACAATTCTGTAGAATTGGTGAATTATAAGTTTTAAATAAATTGTGGAAAAAGTAAAATAAAAAATACAAGAAGGGTAGTTGTTATTCTTTTTTTCTTAAATTGTGTCAATTCTTATCACAGAGGCCCTAGAGACCATGTACAATCCTGTTAGACTATTAAGCTTCAATTAAGTGTGAAAGTGGGAAAAGGCTAAATAATAATAATAACTTAAATCCACTGAAGAGATTCAAGTTGACACAATTTGTTAGAATGTTATTTGGAAAAGGGGAAAACAATTCCTTAACATGGTGTTGGTTAATGGGGATTTGTTTAGACACCTAGGGAAGGGTATGGGTTAGTTCCTAGGCCCAGTCATTCTTGACAACCCCAGAAACAATCCCTTAATCCTCTTTGAACTAGCAAATTGAATGCAATAATAGTAGACACATGGTGGAACTTGTGTAAACCTAAATGAATGACTGAATCTAGTAAATTAAAACAACAAGGAGTTAATCTTTCGAGTGCAACCACCAACTATAAGAACCAAAAAATTTCTTTTAATATTAAATTGGGGTTGATGCCAAACTTTGGATTTCACAATACATATTTCAATTAAAATTGAAACACTAGAAAAATAACACGATACCCAAAATATTGTAGTAAACTATTTGGTAAAACATGAGTACTTGCATTAACAAAAAAGCCTTTTAAATGGATGATAACAACAAATGTAATTGAAGATAGTTACATTTGTAGAAAATTATATGAAATTGTCCTAGAAAGATACGGTACAATGAACCTGAAACCCTGTTAATATATGGTCGTGGCATGGCGAGCCTCAAAAAGTGGAAATTATAAATTCATACCGGTGGCCATGGCCAAATTTGTAAAATTACAAAATGAATATCTTTTCTTTTACTAAAAGAAACTAGGCAAAACTCTTTCAAGCAGCTATGACTTTCCAAGCACAAAGAACTATCGAACCATTGACTCTAAGAACAAACCCTAAAAGATGGGGTCGAAAGGATAACCTGGAAAAGGGAAAATCTGTGAGTCAATGTGACCCATTAACTTATAATGTAACCAACATTCATAATCAACTCTAACTCGCACCTGTGAACACCTTCAAAAGAAAAAATCGCCATGAGCTAGGAGGGTTATTGAGGCATAATTCAAAAGAATGGGAAAGAAGGGTAAGAAAATTACAAGAAATACCTGGGGGTAGTGATGAGCCTCATAAATGGGTAATTATATCGGCTCATTTTACCTCCGAACCTAGTCAAATAAACCATTCTCTTAGCTTATTATATGATTTTCTAATTATATTTATGCTTATAGAGTGAGTTGAGTTAGTTATTGTGCCATGTGGTCTAACATGTATTTAATGCAGATTATTGATGGATTTCGAGGTCAAAGTCAAGGATCCAGTGGACAAATAGCAGCAACAACTTGAAGTGGACAGACGAGAGGACTTATAGGAGGGAATCCCCCTCATTTATTACTCCTCACTTCGAATTCCCCTTCATTCAGCTTGGAGTACAAGCAACTGAATCATGCACTAGAGGGCAGTCGAGCAAGTGGAGTATGACTAATGATTATATCGAGTTTTCAGAGCCAAGCCTCCGTGATTTTAAGGAAGCTATTGATAGCTATAGATGCATAAGTAGGAGGCCTAGGGCCTCACTAGGGTCCGATTTTTTCTTATGTAAACTCTGCTCAAACTTCGAGCTTATTATTTTGTGATAGTTTCATGTAATCTTGCTATTGTTTTGAAAATAAAGATGGAATCCTTTTTGAGCTAGCACTGAGTTACCTTAGAGGGTTGAAGCTCTTGGGTTAGGGCCCAATCCAAGTAGCCAAGCTCCTCTTTGTATTTTTATGCTTTGTTTCAGTTTGTAGATTAGTTTGTTGTTAGATGTATTTCTCTTATGGGTAAGAATTTTGATGATTTAGTAGTTTGCTTCCATTTGTGCTTTCTGTAGTAGGTTAAGTAGTGACCAGCAAATATTCAAAAGGCTAGCAATAGTGCCTTGGCCTCTCTTCCTCCCTCTGGGACCATGATTTGAGGCAAGGACTCTCTTGCTGCCCCAAAAACACAGATTTTCCTCCTTCATAGGACTTCTAGTGTTTGTAGCTTTTTAGTAGGTTAATGGTCCAGCTTTGTTTTTCCTTAGATCTTCTTCATCATGTTCATTTCCTGATTTGTAATAGTCTTCTTTCATGCTTTTCTTTCTTACAACATTTCTCAGCATTTCCTTTCATAGATCATAGTTTAGACCATTTTTATGCAAAACTTCGTTTTTCCTAAATGCATTCATTTCACTTTTCGCTTGATTTCCTTGGATGACTGTCAATTTCTATGCATCAGATCTCTTCTAGTAGTAGTATAGCTTATCAGTAATCACACACTCCATCTGATCCATGCCCTACAGGTCTCCCAAATCTCACCTCAATTATGCTCTAGTTTCCTGCATTTTTCCATAGAACTTCTTCCTCTCTCCTTGAGCAAACCCAATCATCTTTCTCTCTCCTGGTGATTCATCGTAGACCTTAGGTGCCCTAACACCTCATTCCAACCTTCATCCACCTTTTTCACCTACTCTCACACCCTCAAAATACTGAAAACTACTCTCGGCCTCCTCCTGTAGGGCTCATGTAGATTCCATGTTTTCCTCCTATAGATTTCCTGTGTCCTCCAGTAGATTTTCCTGTACGCATTCTTTTGAAGGACAAGTGTGGGAAAAGCCTCTAGAAGGCCACTTGAGACCTCCTAGGACCCATCCACACCATCCTACATCCTCTCAAGTCCAAAAACCGCCCTTGAACACCGCTATTCTCTGCCACACTCACACACAATAAACTATGTGCATGTCAAATTCACATAAAAATACATAAAAATCCAAAAATATGTTTTTTGCTTATTTACTTCCAGAAATAGCATAGTTAGATGTTGTTTACTTCCTTGAGTAGGTAATGGTATTCCTTTCATGGTTTTCATAATTCTTCCTACAAAAGTAGAATTAGTTGGTTAAGTAGGGCTTACTAGGTTTGCCTTACATTCCAGTCTTTCTCCTTTCTGCAGTTAGAATAGCATATGTAGAGTAATATTTCTTTCCTTTCATCACATATAGAGCTTCTTCTAGAATCCATAGAAGTTGGCCTAAGATCATAGTGATCTTGTGCTGGCTATCCAAGTGACAACCTGCAGTGAGAACTAGTACTTGTGCATACAACATCGACACTTCCAAGTTTGTTACGAACTACCAGGTTGATAAGAATAAAGTAGGCAGCCCAGGAGTTGTAGCATTATTGCTGCAATACTGGTGCTCACCACTTTTTGGTGCCATTACCGGGGAAGCGTCAGAGTATTATGTGATTACTTCTTTCTTCTATTTCTTCTTGCAACATTCTGTTAATAATTTATTTCAGCGAAAGTAGACTAGTCATTTCTCTTCTTTCAAGTTCTGAATTTCCTTGCTTTCCTTTTGAATTATGCAAATTTCATTTCAGCAAAAGTATAATAGCCATTAATTTTCCTTTATTTTTGCATTTCCTTGCTTTCCTCTTCAATTCTGCAAGATCATTTCAGTTAGTTGCAAATTTTTTTGTTATCAATTTCAGCTTCTACAGGTACTATCAGTGGGGAAAAAGAAAAAACCAACTAAAAATATTTCCTTTCATGCCCCATAGGAACAAAGATAACTCAAGAAAATTTGTGCCCAACACCCCCACTGCTTCACACAACCAACCTTCTCTCTTCTTTGGTGGTTGTGATTAAGAAGAACCCTTAGGTGAACAACCAAACATATTCGAAGAACCTATAGGTGAAGAAGAAGAAGAAAACATTCCTCTGGAGCCAATGGCCAAAAACAGAAATGCTAGGGGGAATGGAGAGAGAATAGAGGGTACCTTTCCCATTCGGGAGACCAATGGGGACACCAAAATGAAGAACATAAGCCCTTCAACCCTACCTCGTTTCCATGGTCTGACTACAGAAGATCCTGACACCATCTTGTTCGAGTTTGCTATCATCTATCGAACTTATGACTGTGCATAAGATGAGCAAAAGTTCAAACTATTCCCTTCTACTCTCAAGGATGCAGCACTGCGCTAGATCATGGGATTACCTGGTAATAGCATCACAACTTGGGCTCAGATGCAGCAAGCCTTCAACAAAAAGTATCGAGACTATTGTAGGACAAAAGATACTAAAGAAGAAATCTTCCGAATGACCATAGGAAGCGATGAGTCCCTAGAAGACTATGAAGAGAGGTTCTAGCTCAGTTACAAAAGGGTTGGGTGTAAACTTGACCCTGAGTCTCTAAAGTTGGTCCTACTAAGGGGAATCCAGGAAGACCTTTTAGACACCCTCCATCTGCTAGCTGAGGGAGACATCTACCAACTATCCTATTAGGACATAAGGACTGTCTTTAGAAACCATTCTAGAGCAGGCAAAAAGAAAGGTAGGGGAAGTCAACCCATAGCCAGTGCCTCCTCTTCCAATTCATCCATTAAAGGGGAAATTTGAAGCATGCTGGAAGACTTCAAGAGTGGGATGTTGTAGACTCTTGCCATGCAAATGGATACCTTACATATCAAAAGAAAACAATAGGAAGCAGAGAGGGCTTTGGCCATTTTTTGTCCTAGACGCACAAGGAGGCATCTAGGAATGAATGCCCATTGAACTCTATAGGGGTTTGTTCAGTCTGCAAAGAAAATCGTTCTATAGACAAGTGTCCTTCCTTGCCTGGACTTAAATCTATATACCAAGGGTCTAAAGGAGTCACTTAATAGATCTATTACATAAACCAAAGGAGGCTGCATGGACCTAAACCATTTCAGCAGGAGATGCAAGGGACATCTCAGGCATACTACGACCCCAACCAAGTCACATCCATACCTTCTTGGAGCCTCCTTACTCATCCTTCCTAGTCCACACCTCCTCCTTGGTCCTTCAAATGTCAATATCATGCCCAATCAACCACCCATTCATTTCAACCCTATGCTCAGCCGCAACCTCAGTGGAATGCACCTCATCAGGGTGGAGGCCCCAATACAACTCTCCTCCCACTCTTTTGCCTCCACTACCTACCCAACCACAACCGTTACCTTCTACTCCACCAAGGAAACCCCAAATGCTTGCCCAGCGAAATTCGAACCCGAACAAGAAACAGGCTCAGCAAGTATATAGTGGGGAACCATCATGCCCAACTTATGCTGTGGAGATTCAAGAAATTAACTTAGGATCTGGGAAAGTTCTCCCAGATAGCCAGCCTCCACCCCGGGAGGTTGAGGAAGATAAAGAGGAAAGTGAACCTAAAGCAAATCCATGCTTTCCTGAGAGATTATCCATGACAATCCAGCCTACCCCAAACGAGACTGAACTCCTGGGAGAATTGAAATATTTATGTGTAAATATACCACTTCTCAAAGCAATAAAAGATGTGCCTATCTACAATAGGTTTATCAAAGAGAAGTGCTTTAGGCATCCAAGAAGGCGCAAGAGAGATGCCCCAACCATCAATGTCATAGGGCAACTATCCGAGCTAATGTTGGGTCAGGTAATCTGTCCAAAATATCTTGACCCTAGAAGCCCAATAGTTGATGTCCACATCAATGGCACCATGATCCCACATACCTTGATTGATCTGGGAGCTGCCATTAATGTGATGACAAAGGACACTATGCTCAAACTTAACCTCTAGGGCTCCTTGAGGAAGACCACGACAATGCTGCAGTTAGCAGACCGCTCCACCGTGACCCCTGAGGGGATTGTGGAAGATGTGATGGTCTTTGTTGATTCTTGGGAGTACCTTGTTGATTTCTTAGTTCTCCAACCAAAGGCAAAGCTCACTGGGTATCCTCTCATACTGGGAAGACCTTGGTTGGCTACAGTCAATGCCTACATTACCTACCAAGCTGGGAACATTACCATAAAGAATGGGCACATGTCCAAATAGTTAACATTATATCCTCTTGCCCAACCCTTGCTCGAACATGATCTACCTCTCTAGTTGGAGGAGGAGGATGAAGATGAAGTTTATTCTGCACCACTTTATGCATTAGAACTCGCCATGGGGGGAAAACCACAAGATGAGGATGATATGATTGAAAATTTGGTTCAGAATCCATCTCCCAATGCATCACCATTAGAAGATATAGTAAGAGAAACCCAAAGCAACCCCTCAAATGATCTCTATGTGGCCGACCCTACTTCTCTCCGTGTTAAGAATATAGAGTTTGGTGCAGAAAGAACATTGAAAATCAATTCATCCTTATCCACTTCCCAGGAGAAGGAACTATGCAGCCTACTGAGCAAACATCTAGATGCATTTGCCTGGAGTTATAAGGAGATGAAGGGAGTGCACCCTTCAATATGTACTCATCATATATACATCAAGGAAGATTGCAAACCATTCAAGCAGCCTTAAGGGAGGACGAATCCAGCACTTAAAGATATTGTTAAGGAAGAACTGCAGAAATTGCTTGATGCAGGATTCATTTATCCCATCTCTGACAGTGAATGGGTCTCTCCTTTGGTGCTAGTGCCAGAGAAAAATGGTAAGTGGAGAATCTGTGTTGACTATCGGGAATTGAACAAAGCCACTAAAAAGGACCATCTTCCTTTACCTTTCATAGATAAAGTGTTAGACGGTCTGGTAGGGAAAAAGTTTTTCTCCTTCCTAGATGGGTTTAGCAGGTACAATCAGATTCAGGTACAATAAGACCACTTTCACATGTCCTTGGGGTACTTTTGCATACTGGGCCCTTCCTTTTGGTCTGTGCAATGCTCCAACCACTTTCTAAAGAGCGGTATTGAGTCTATTTTATGAACTAGTTCATGATGTAGTAGAAATATACATGGATTATTTTACTCCTTATGGTTCTAACTTTCATGAAGCTTTATCTAACCTAGGAAAAGTTCTAGACAAATGTATTGAGATGAACCTATCCCTCAGTTCAGAAAAATGTGAATTTTTGATGACTGAAGGGACCGTGTTAGGTCATGCAATATCTCAGCAAGGAATGCAAGTGGACCCCAAAAAAATTGCCATCATCCAAAGGGTCCCACCTCCTCAAAAGGTGAGAGTTGTCAAAAGTTTCCTAGGCTTAGACGGATATTATAGGAGATTCATTAAATATTTCAGCAAGCTAGCCTCTCCTTTGTTTGCCCTCTTAGGCAAAGATGTTGAGTTCATATGGATAGAGAACTGTCAAGAATCCATAGATACCTTAAAGAGCAAGTTAGTGACTCCCCCAATTCTTAGAGGCCCAAACTGGGCCCTTCCCTTTCACATTCACACAGATGCCTCAAACAAGGAAATAGGAGCAGCCTTAGGACAAATTCATGAAAATTTACCTTATGCCATATACTTTATAAGCAAAAACTTGTCAAAGGCAGAGTTAAACTATACAGTGGCCGAGAAGGAACTCCTAGCTGTCGTGCATTCCTAAAACAAATTCAGACACTATATCACAGGCTATCAAACCTTTGTGCACAATGATCATGCTGCAATTAGATATTTAATGAACAAACCAGATGTAAATGATCGCATTATTAGATGGTTGCTTTTACTATAGCAGTTTGATCTGACCATTATTGATATGCCTGGTAAAGAAAATGTTGTTGCTGACTTTTTATCTAGAGTAAATTTTCCTGCAAGTGAAGAAGGAATGGTGGATGAGCAACTGCCAGATGAACACCTATTTGCTATATTAGTACTCTCTCCATGGTTTGTTGATATAGAAAACTACATGGTTTTCGCACAGTTCCCACCACACCTATCCTCAAAAGAGAAGAGCAAGATAGTAAGGAAAAGTGCCCCTTTCACCTAGATTGGAGGCAATCTCTTCAAACTTGGCCCAGATCAGATCTTGAGTAGATGTGTCAGGGAGGAGGAAGTCTTTAACATCCTCCTGACATGTCATGACGGGCCTTGTGAAGGACATTTTGCAGCAAAAAGAACCGCCTTCAAGATTCTGCAAGTAGGCTATTACTGGCCCACTCTTTATCAGGATGTGAGGAGATACATGATCCAGTGTGATTGTTGTTAGAGGATGGGGAAACCTACTCCAAAGGATAAGATTCCCATGCAACCTCAAGTGACCTTTGAGCCATTTGAGAAATGGGGCATGGACTTTGTGGGGCCTATCAACCCTCCTTCAAAGTAGAAACAATACATCATTGTGTGCACCGACTGCCTGACAAAGTGGGCAGAGACAAAAGCAATCAAAGTAGCAATAGAGGAAAAGATAGTAGAGTTTTTGAGAGAAAACATATTCTACAAGTTTGGGTATCCATGAGAGTTGGTCACAGATCAAGGCAGACAATTCACTTCCAACCTAATTGAAGACCTGCTCACACATCATATGATCAAGCACAGGACTTCCACCCCTTATCATACACAAGCCAATGGGCAAGTGGAGGTCACTAATAGAGCATTGGAAGGGATCCTAACCAAGGTAGTGAGAAATAGCAGAAAATATTGGGCGAATATATTAGTTGAGGCCACTTGGGCCTACAACACCACATGGAAGACAACCATCGAGTTCACACCCTATGAACTGATCTATGGGAAGAAGGCTTTGTTGTCAATAGAATTTGAGTTCAATACACTAAGGATGGCAGCTTAGCTGGGCCTAGACCTCAACCATGCATAGAAGAAGAGATTACTTCAGCTCAATGGATTGGATGAATATAGATTGCAAGCCCTTCTCCATATAGAGGTAGTTCAGCTTCAGAGAAAGACATGACATGAGAAAAATATCAAGGAGAAGCAATTCCAGGAGGGAGATTGGGCACTACTCTATGATTCAAGATACAAGGATTTCAAAGGCAAGCTGAGGACAAGATGGTCGGGACCCTACACTATGGAGAAATGTAATGACAATGGTTCAGTTCTGATTAGAACCATTGATAATGAAGCCATCCCCATGCTTGTCAATGAACATCAGTTGAAGGTCTACAAGAAACCCCTCTCCAAATGAGAGTTCATCGAAGATTTTAATAAAAAAGTGATGGTAGTGGAGCATGTCTTAGCTTCCACTTCACACACTCACTGAAGAAAAGAGATAAAAAATAAGGACTCAAGTGAAAACCTCCATGAGGCGCTTGAATCCCATCATTGGGTTGAAAACCTCTTCTGAGGCGGCCTAGTGATGTCAAAAAAAAAAGAGAAAAAAGAATAAGGTCCCTAGGTGAAAACCTCCCTTGGAGGCACCCAGGGTAGGCAATTAGGGTGAAAACCTCTTTGAGGCGCCCTAGTTGTTTTCAAAAAAGGAAAAAGAAAAAGAAAAAGAGAAAAAGGAGAAAGGAAATGAATTTTTTTGTTGCATTACAGGTTTATAGGAGGACTACAGTGAGCAGAAAAAGGTTCCAAGGGTACCCTGAAATTCATGCCAGCACCCATCTCATCTTCTCCACACCTTCCTCCATCATTTTTGGCATTTCTTTCACCCCACTATACCTCTTTTCCAAAAACTGTGTTTTCTACAGGAGGCTCTACGTTTTCTATAGGAGGCTCCTATAGGAATTACAGAGAGCCAGAAGTGGCTACAAAAGGTAGTTTTAGGGACAAAGAAGCTTCATGAAGGACCTATAATCCCTCGTACAATCTTCAAACCTCCTTGCCATCATTTCCAAACCTACATCACACCCCAAGCATCATTTTGCTTCCTGTCCAAGAAAAACACAGAAAAACAATTTTCAGTTAAAAAAAATGAGAGAAAAAGCACCATCAACCTCACTTGAAGCCTACCTACTACCTCTCCATCTTTATCTACACCTCTGGCATCATCCTCGAGCTCCAAGCATAGGAAGAAGCTGAAGTTTCAAGGGGAAAAGTAGCTACAGGAGCTCCTGTAGCAACTGATCCGATAGAAGTCCAGCACCAACAGCAAGAGAGTGCAAACATGAAGGTTGAAAAAGAACCTGAAGCTCAGATCCAACCAGAGAAGAACCTGCACAGGTGCACAACCACACATCAACAAGCAGAGACAACATGCAAAAATGGAAATAAAGGCATGCAACAGAGAAAGCCACAACACCTCACAGCAAATACACTCGGATCACAGGTAAGTAACTAAGTCACTTCTCTGTTTGCATTTGTGTAATTAGAAATCATGCAAAAGAAATGAGATGGTTGAGGTTAAACAAGGGAAAGGTGGCCAGTTAAGTTGGCCACCTCCATCTAATCAACTCCACTCATCCGAAATGTCACCCACATGTGCGCACAGTGAACTCCAACACAAGATGCCAAGGACAGGTAGTGGACGAAGGGTGAACTCCGATGCAATAATGAGGGATAATTATGAGGAGGGGCCATGATGACTAAGTAGGTGGGGACCAATGGTCCGAATATGGCCAACTTATACCTTGCCAGCTTAGCACTCATCTCCAAAAATACCCATAAAGGGTAATAAGTACTCCTCCTCGAGCATTCTCACCACCTTTTCCTTTATGCTCTCCTCGTAACTTAGCTACAATAGTCTCGTTGTGCCCCCACAGCCTTGTAACCACCATCCTCCATCGATCTCTCCCGTATTCTTGCTCTCGAATTTTTCTATAGGAGTACCTACAGGTTTTCTACAGGAGCACCTACAGGAAATCTACAAGAGGGACAACAGGGTTCTACAGGAGGGGCAGTGAGTCGTTTTGAAGGGAGAAAACATGATTTTTAGCACGATTTTCAGTCTGAAGAGGTAGGATTCATGCATGCCCCCTGTTGAATATCAATATATGAAAGAAGTGGTCTCAATTTGAGGAGGAAATAAGTCCTTACGAGAGGATAAAATACATTAAAAAAAAAATTGTTTATTTAAAGAAAACACAGTCTCCTCTATTTCTTTGTTTTTCTCAAAATTCGTTGTCTCCACCTCCATATTTCGTTGTCCAAAAGAGTATAGACAATATGAAAGGAGGGTTTATGAAAAAGGAGCCCACTAACTCCACTAGGATCCATGCACATCCTCAAGTGGTGGACATCTTCACAAGGGAAAACTAGATGAATTTCTTTGAGAAATTTCAAGGTTTTTATGGGGAAATTGCCCAAGAGTTTGCTCTCTCTAGTCCCTCACACAAGAAAACATGCCACTGTAAAAATTAGAGGTCTTTCCATGGATATAACCCTTGAATTTATCAGTAGGGTCACTACCCTTCCTCTTGGGCTGCCTTGGAGTAAAGATGAGAAACCAATTGGCCAGGCTGCCAAGAAGAACTTCTTCCAAAATAATGAAACCCCGATTGAAGATAAAAATGGCATTAGAAGGGCTAGCATACCATATCCCTGGGATGAGGTTAGATATCAAATAATCAAATACATTTCCTGTGAGGGGAGGTACAACATTGTGTATGGTTATCACTTTAGAATCCTCCAAGAATTAAGGTATGGCATGGACACTCCAGCACCTCAGAATCTCAGTATCCTTTACTTCCTCTTGCAGTCCCTCATTGACTCCAGTACCAAGGTACAAGCAGGAAATTCAGAGTAGCTAGCTCGAGCTTAATCAAAATCCTAGTAGAGTAAGCCCTCCATACCTTTACACTCCGTATAGCATGGGAAGTTTTCTGAAACATGACAGCTGAGGATGACATAAAGGCCTTAACCTATGATTTCAGCCCTACTGACAGTGAGGAGGAAGAAAAGCAAGGGGGAGAAGGTGGATCCAGGGGTGACATAGCAAAACCAGAAAGGAAGGAGGAAGGGACTGAAATAGAGGAGGAGAGAGTTGAAGAAACGAAGCAGGAAGAGACACAAAAAGAGACAGAAGAAGGAGCAAAATATGCAAAGAAGGAAGAACAAGAAGAAGAGTCCCTTGAGGCTTTAGAAAGGGAGGCAACAACTGCCCTCACTACCCTCAATACACCAATCAAGACAAACCAAAAGAGGAAAAGACATACCTCCATGTATTTCAGGGCTAGGAAGAGCACAAGAATTAAAACAGGCAAACCTCATCCCTCTTAAAAGTTCCCATTACCATTGAAGATTCACCCTCTACCAAAGGGAAAGAATCTCCTTCCAAGACACCTATAACATATGAGAGGGGGACTCCTAGATCTTCCACATGGAAGGAAAAGGCAGTACTATAGGATCCAAAAACAGTCCTACATGAGGCTCAAACAATTCTACAGGAGACACTGTCAAAAATGCAGGAGACCCAAAAGCTTGAGAAAAGGATAGAAGGACAGCCACAGGTGAAGGAGGAAGCACAAGAGTTACAAGAACCTAACCCCCAACCTAGTCTTGCCTCCTATTATAATCTTCTTGAGGGAGACAAGTTTATTCCACAAACATTTGCAGTCCCACTGTTTTTCGAGTTGGAAAAGGAGAGAATAAGAACACATAGGTGGATGTAGATAGCCAAATCCAAAGGAGTTGAGGATCTTGGCCATATGGAAAACAAACTCAGGGAAATGGGAAGAGAGTAGAGTTCTCTTAGAGACAGGGAAGCAATTACAAGAAGCCACTTTGAAACTAAAAATGAATTGCTAAGGAGGTAGCTGCAAGAGAAAGAGACACAGATAGCATGCATGGCCAACTTATCCATGGAGGCATTGCAATGCAGAACACCAGCGAAATCTTATGGCCTCTATCTAAAGGACCAATGATTACAATTCCAAATAAAGACTTTGGCACAAAGAGGCACAATGCCTTTCCAAGACTACAGACAGTTCATGGATTTATGTGACCAAAGCACCTCAGAGGATAAAGCAAAGATGGAAGAATTCTACTTACAAAACATGGCCCTCACAGACATGAATGTGTGGGATCCCAATGTCAAGCTAGGGGACTTGCAATTAATGGCCATGGCTTCATGGACAAACCATGAAGAATTAAGGGCAGCAGAAATGAAAAGGTTGATGATAAAAGAGAAAAATGAGCCCTTAATGATAAGAGTTGAGCCATCAGATCCTATGGCACTCATCAGCACACACAACTTGTTTGCCAATGACCCTCAAATTTCCCCTAGATATCTGCCCAATCAGGCACAAGCCATTGCACACTTTGAGGATATGAAAAGGCTACTTGGGGATGATAGTGTGCATGCATGCATGAGGAGATGGAACACCTTACCACACAATTTTTCAGATTAGGGAATATCATTCCCCCTTGAGGCTGAAGGAGGCACTGAAAAGAGTGCCAATGTACACGCGCTCCATGCAGAGGCTAAAGGTCAACTGGATTGGCCTCAAACTGAGTCCCCTACTATTGTTAGGCATGCTGGAATGTAGAAGAGAAGAAGAAGAGGAGGAGCAGTAGAAGGACATAGACAGGAAGACAATATTCTATGGTAAAGAAGTGCAGACCACATCAGAAGCCTGGGATGCTAGGGAGGCCACCAAGGCCATAAAAGGTGAGGAGATTGACTAGGTTGCTTAGAGGATGAGCAACACCTTCAGTAGGGGGGTAATGATGAGCCTCATAAATGGGTAATTATATGGGCTCATTTTACCTCCTAACCTAGTCAAATCAACCATTCTCTTAGCTTATTATATGATTTTCTAATTATATTTATGCTTATAGAGTGAGTTGAGTTAGTTATTGTGCCATGTGGTCTAACATGTATTTAATGCAGATTATTGGTGGATTTCGAGGTCAAAGTGAAGGATCCAGTGGAAAAATGGCAGTAATAACTCAAAGTGGACAGAGGAGAGGACTTATAGGAGGGAATCCCCCTCATTTATTACTCCTCACTTCGAATTCCCGTTCATTCAGCTCGGAGTACAAACAGCCGAATCATGCACTAGAGGGAAACTGAGCAAGTGGAGGATGACTGATGATTATCTCGAGTTTTGGGAGCCAAGCCTCCCTGATTTTAAGGAAGTTGTTGATAGCTTCAGATGTATAAGTAGAGATTCCTAGGGCCTCACTAGGGTCGGATTTTTGCTTATGTAAACTCTGCTCAAACTTCAAGCTTATTATTTTGTGATAGTTTCATGTAATCTTGCTATTGTTTTGAAAATAAATATGTAATCCTTTTTGAGCTGGCACTGAGTTACCTCAGAGGGCTGAAGTTCTTGGGTTAGGGCCCAATCCAAGCAGCCAAGCTCCTCTTTACTTGTATTTTTATACTTTGTTTCAGTTTGTAGATTAGTTTGTTGTTAGATGTATTTCTCTTATGGGTAAGAATTTTAATGATTTAGTAGTTTGCTTCCATTTGTGCTTTCTGTAGTAGGTTAAGCAGTGACTAGAAAAGATTCAAAAGGCTATAAATTGTGCCTTGGCCTCTCTTCCTCCCTCTGGGACCATGATTTGAGGCAATGACTCTCTTGTTGCCCCAAAAACACAGATTTTCCTCCTTCATAGGACTTCTAGTGTTTGCAGCTTTTTAGTAGATTAATAGTCCAGCTTTGTTCTACCTTAGATCTTCTTCATCATGTTCATTTCCTGATTTTCAATAGTCTTCTTTCATACTTTCCTTTCTTACAACGTTTCTCAACATTTCCTTTCGTTGATCAGAGTTTAGACCATTTTTATGCGAAACTCTGTTTTTCCCAAATGCATTCATTTCACTTGTCGCTTGATTTCCTTGGATGACTGTCAGTTTCTATGCAGCAGATATCTTCCAATAGTAGTCCAGCTTTTCAGCAATCACACCCTCCATCTGATCCATGCCCTACAGGTCTCCCAAATCTCACCTCAATTCTGCCCTAGTTTCCTGCATTATTCTATAGAACTTCATCCTCTCTCCTTGACCAAACCCAACCATCTTTCTCTCTCCTGGTGATTCATGGTAGACCTTAGGCACCCTAAGACCTCATTCCAACCTTGATACACCTTTTTGACCTACTCTCACACCCTCAAAATAGTGAAAACTTCTCTCGGCCTCCTCCTATAGGTTTCATGTAGATTCCCTGTTTTCCTTCTGTAGATTTTATGTGTCCTCCTGTAGATTTTCCTGTAGGATTTCTTTTGAAGGCTGAGTGTGGGAAAAGCATCCAAGCGGCCACCTGAGACCTCCTATGACCCATCCACACCATCCTACATCCTCTGAAGTCCCAAAACTCCCTTCAACGCCACCTATTCACTGTCACACTCACACACAATAAACTACATGCATGTCAAATTCACATAAAAATACATAAAAATCCAAAAATATGTTTTTTGCTTATTTACTTCTAGAAATAGCATAGTTATATGTTATTTACTTCCTTGAGTAGGTAATGGCATTCATTTCATGGTTTTCATAGTGCTTTCTGCAAAAGTAGAATTAGTTGGTTAAGTAGGGTTTACTAGGTTTGCTTTACGTTCCAGTCTTTCTCCTTTCTATAGTTAGAATAGAATATGTAGAGTAATCTTTCTTTCCTTTCATCACATATAGAGATTCTTCTGGAATCCATAGAAGTTGGCCTTAGCTCCTAGTGATCTTGCGCCGGCTGACCAAGTGACAACCTGCAGTGAGAACTAGTACTTGTGCATATAGCACCAACGCTTCCAAGTTTGTTATGAACTACCGGGTTGATAAGAGTAAAGTAGGAAGCCCAGGAGTTGAAACATTATTGCTTCAATATTGGTGCTCACCAGGTAGAAGAGGAGATCTCCACACTTGAAATATTGTAACCCAAGTGAAAAAAAAATGAGAAATGGGTGGTAAACATAGTTCATGAAAATATGTATAGGTACTGAACAAGAATATTCGTAATTCATATTAGTTTTACTTGAGGCAAGGTGATGGTCCAACAAGTTGTCTGTGGAAGGAATTGGGACCTCAATGGCATCTGTTGAGACTATTATACCCCTACATAATAAATAGAATGTTAACTCGGTAAAAAGCTTTGGTGAGGATTAAACAGAGAATGGTGGGGCTCTGTAGGCAATTACCTGGAACAACCAACATAGGAAGTAGAATCTCGAAATCAAACTAGAATGTTAGAAAATCCTTAGAAACCTTATGTTGCAAAGCTAATTCTTGGAAGGGGCAAGTGGGGAATAAGTCGACTACGGCACCAAGAGGGAGTTGGTTACCTCAAATGACCACTCTGAATCAAGACCGTCAATATTATGGGTTTGAAATGCAGATGTATATGCCTCCTCTATCTCGAGATCTGGATGCTAGGTGTAGGGTCGGAGCATGCATTTCCAGAAGATTCATTGATAAGAGTAGTAATAGTCCCTCAACTATAATCGACTTGTTGGCCTAGATATTATCACCATGCTTGCGAATTGGTCACATAAGCTTTGATAAAGTTAATATATAAAGATTATAATAAAAGTATATCTATATCAATAATTGAACATCATAAACTATCTAATGTGGTTTTTAATGAACACCTAGATTAATTATTATGCCTTCAGAAAGGTTGTTGTATTGGTTAAAATATTTTTTTATATTTTTTATGGTTGTTGTAAGTTGTATGGATGTTATAATGGGGGAATGTGACATAAAACTAGGGTCATATGGAAAATAAGGAACAAAAGAAATAGATATGAAGATGAGAAATAAAATAAATAATATTAATCATGTATAATAATATTTAAAAATCCAAGTGAGTATAATATATAATAAAAGAAATTCCACACTAAACACAAGAATATATTGTTTTATGGTCCTTGATTTTCTCTCTAACATTCCTTTTTGTTTTTTGGATCTATGGTGGTTTGGCTTGTGTAAATTAGATATCTCATAAATAACATTATGATTATGAATCACACTAGCTGATTCAAAACGTCCACCCAAAATTGCTCATTATGATAAATCTGAAAGAACTACATCAAAGCATTATGCTTTTTGTCCAATATCAAAATTTGTGTCTTACTGTTTTCACATATATTTGTTATGTAATATTGTTATTATTGATGTGTTAACGTGATATGGGTATATATTAAAACTAATTTTTGTGATAATGATAAATGCATTTTTAATTTGTTTATATTAAAACTAGCTTAATTATTATCATTGATAGTTGGGTTAGTGATATGATATTATGTTATTTCTCTAGCTTCCAAATTTGTGTATTGTTTTCACATATATTGATATTGTTGATGTATTAATGTAATAGTGTTATTATTAATGTGTTAATGTGAATCAAGAGATATTTAGTAGAAATTTTAGGACACGTGTTTATATAAATAACTTCAATGGTTTAGTCTATGAAGTTTGCATGAGAAGATTTGAAGTTAAAAGTTGAGCAAAATAAAGTTTTTCTTGTGAAGATTAATCCATAAAGAAAGTTTTATACAATTTCGTTATAGTAAAAGGAAGATAATGAGTCATAAAAATGTATATGGGAGGCTATGAAGGCTTGTGGATAAATATATTCTCAAAACTTATGTTAAACTTTCAAAATCTAATTAAATACTAAAAAACATGCCTAGAAATTGTGGGTTATGAAATAGTTTGTATTGTGTAAATACAATGAGTTGCTTATATTTTTTTAATATAATAATTACTTTTCTTTAAAAAACAATCCATGAACTATAAAGGAGTTCGAATAAAACTCCCAAACATTGAAATCTATGAAAATTGTATCCTAAAGCTAATGATTGGAAGCACATTAATGGAACCTATCATGAGTGCGTGAGAGAGAGAGGACATGTGTGGGAAGTATTGGAAATATTGTATTTTATAGTGACAACCAATGGAACTTGAAATTGGGCATCATCTAAGTAATCCCAACCATCTACCATTTTGCTTCAAGTTATATTAGATATTTTTATGAGCATCTCATAATCATTAGTGATGAACATGTTTTTCTTATCGATCATCTTTCCATAATTCCATATAAACATCGCATTCAAGATGTTATTTTGAGCTTTATTTTCTGTAACAACCCCTAGTTAAAATTTAATGCAATAAAGGATAATAAAAGAAAAATAAGACCAAGGTCAAGATACATGTATTCCAAGATGAATGTTGGGGAAAACTCTATAGTGGACATCGTTTGTTGTTTATTATGGATAAGGAAACTGGAAAATGCATTGGAAAAGACATTGGAAAAAGAAAGAGGCATTAATTGGCATTTAATTATGAAAATAAAGGAAAATAGGATAAAAGGAAGGTGATGACACACAGATTTTCATGAGAGGGAAATTAAAGGGAAAATGAAGGAAAATGAAGAAAATAGAGGCCTCAATGATAAAAAGGCTTTTGAGGATGAGTTCATAGCTTTTGTTGGTTTAGTTTTGGAGCTCTCTTCTATTCTCTCATTCTCTCATGCTCTTGCATGCATAGAGAATTCTTGGAGCACTCTACCATTGGACAAGGAAAACAAAGGAAGGACAAGGAAGGTGAAGGACAAGTAAAGAAGGTAGGATCAAGAAACTTTAGCAGGAGGGATTTTCAGGTAACAAGTTGCATGTATGAATCCCTAGTTGAGGTGTGAATGCATGGGATATGAATTTGTTCATTTGGTTCATTTGTTGTCATTGGCATGGGTTTTTCCCGGTTTGACAATTGTTTCAGCCTTGCCTTGCCATTTCTTGGATACCCATGGTGTGATAGGATTATTTTCTGGTTGAGCTTTTGATTTCCGGAAGGTTTTGGAACTAGGTGAGGTGGTCTCAGGAAAATTACCAAGGGTTGGTGGTAGAGATGTTTTTCTCTAGGAAGCCCTTGAAAGGTGGGTGGAGATAGGCAAATTCCTCAAGGTAATGGTGAATAAATTCTGAGGCATCCAAGTGTATTTTGGCTTTGTGATCTCTTGACTGGTTTTAGTGAAATCCTGGTAGCTTGAGGGTGGAGGTGGTTTAATCTCTGGGAAGCTTGGTTTGTTTATGTCTTGAAATCCAACATTCATGCTTAGAATATGGCGTGGGGGTGATTGATTGAAAGAAAGATTTAGTTCAGCCCAATCTATGGTCGGGTGGTATGTGGAAGTCCCTGTCTTGATTGGATTTTTCACATGTTAATGAGAGTTATTTTCCTATTGTAATCTATGAGCACTTGTACTTGTTTTTATGATGATTTGATGGTTATTTTTTCATGGTTAATAATCTAGTTATATGTTGGTTACAATCATGGATTTGTAATGTGCTCTAGCTATGAATTGTTCGGGATTTGATAAGTATATGAATTTGTGATGAATGCATGGACTAACAAGTGTTATTATAGCTAATATGAGAGGGAATTAGAACTTCCTGATGATTATTTGATGGACCAAAAACCCTTATGATCATATATGCGTTCATGACTTGTAACTCTTATGTTAAACATGTGTTTGACAAAATGTCTACTATGTATTAGGCACATTCTGAGTCAGTTCTTGTTTAAATTTTGTATGGATGCTTCATAATTATATCATTTATCATTATGAGAAGTTACAGGTAGTTCTGGGTAGTGTTCTAGAGGCTAGCCTGGAAAAGTGGCTTAGATCTCTGGACCGCAACCTCTAAACTAGAGGATTTGGGTTGTAACCGCATGGAGGCAGTGTTGTGCATGCAGTTGGAGCCGCACCCTTGTAGGCTTGTGTATGTGGTTGGGGTGTTAGGTTAGCGAAAAATAGCTTCATATTAGGGTTTGGTTACCTGGGGTGGTTCTTTGGCCCCTAACTGTCCTACCCCACTTCCATAACTTAAGCTTGGACACCAGGCCATGTCATAGTGGTGCTACGCTTCACTTTTACTTGGAGGGCTTGCAAAAACAGGTAAATATGGGGTGGCAGTCTTACATTTTCCATCATCATCCACTTATAAATCTCCCCTAAATGTAGATGATATATCCATCTCCTTTGACTTTTTCATTAGATGATTTTCACTTAGAGGTCATCTCTTCATGCTACCTAATGATGGATTTATTCAAACTGACAATTTATACATTATTTACTCTAAGACCCCCTCTCAATGTAAAATTGAAATTTCTATGGAGTTGGGCGTTATTTAGTCATTTTCTTCTTCTTCTCTTTCCTTATACTTTTTGCAGCTCTACTATTCGTGCATCATCCTTGTCTTCTTCCTCTCGTGTTTTGAGGGTGTTACTTCATTTTATCACTTCAACTTAACTCATAATCAATCATCTAGGATTTTTATTGTTTACTCTTAGCGCTTACATTATTTTCGTGACAAATTAGAAGATCCATGGTTATCACACTATTCGTGCATCATCCTTGTCTTCGTCCTCTCGTGTTTTGAGTGTGTTACTTCATTTTATCACTCCAACTTAACTCATAATCAATCATCTAAGATTTTACTCTTAACCCTTACATCCTTTTGTGACATCCTCTCTTGTTTTGAGTGTGTTACTCCATTTTATCACTTCAAGTTAACTCATAATCAATCATCTAAGAATTTCATTGTTTACTCTTAACCCTTACATTATTTTCGTGACAAATTAGAAGATCCATGGTTATTGTTGTAGCATTTTTTTAATCAGAGAAAAACTACAAGGAATTTTCAAAATACGCTAATTGATTTTGTGACGCTAATTGATTTTGTGGATAAAATTTGAGGTATATATATAATTTTTTCGTTGTGAAATGGATCTTATACAATAACTTGGTTATTTTTAATTAAATTAAATTTTATATTTGATTTCGTGGATAAACATTGAGGTATATATAATTTTTCCATGGCAAAATGGGTCTTATACAAGAACTTGGTTATTTTTAATTAAATTTAATTTTTCTGAAATGTTTTATACTCAATGCTACAACAAAGCAAGTCCAAGGTCACACATGCCAACACTATGATGAAATTTGAGGCAACATGTCAAGCCAACATAGGAAACAAATTGGTGGTCAATGAGTGATGTGCATTGGTATATATAAACACCATACTAATTGTACAATCAGTCAATGTGGGATAATTCCCCACAACCAAATTAATATAAAAAAAAACACAAAAAGTTTTATGAAAACATCTACTATCACAAAACATGAGTTCCCTCAAGATGCATGGCCCCAAGTCACGAGACAGATGGACATTGAGCTTGTAATATATGTTGAAACACATAGTGGTTGGTCGACAATATAAAATGAAATTTATATATATCTTTATTTTGCATGGGATAAAGTTCACACAAACAGCCAACTGCCAACACCACTACTCAAAGTCCATTCAACAGTGTCCATATGGAGTCCTTGCAGAGACTAAAATGTGTGGCATTGTCGTGGAGCGAAATCGACAATCATAGTTCAATTGTGGAACCCCCCAGGTTGTTCAACACTTAACAGAGGGGAGAGGTCTGTAATTCCCTATTTTCTGAAACCAAAATTTACACGTGGCATCTTCATATGGATTGCATTACCCCCAGTGAAAAAACCACTTACAGCCGATGACCCTCTCCACAATTCCTCCAGTGGGCCAATCAACATCTTGTTAAGTAATTCAGTTGCCAGATGTGGTCCAGAATTTGAGTGTAGAGGTATGTGGTTTTGTATGACATGTGGCATGAAGCTTTTTGTGGTCAAATCCTAATATGATACATGTATTCTCCATGGAATGACACGATTATGCCAGAATTAAACAAATCCAACAACTGGAGGGTTGCATTCCTAATTTGATTACATACAATGTTCCTATCAACAAGATCTGTAAAGGAGACAAACTAAGCATTCATGAAATCATTGTACATTGAGATTGACATGCCTACTGCTGATAGATTTAAAATAGTGAGTTATTTTATGCAATGGGGTTTCATTTTTTATGTGAAATATCAAAGGGGCTCAAAGCAGAGGAAGGACCTTTTTATGTCATTGACACCATTAAAATTTGTGGAAGAAAATTCCTTAGTGGTAGTTGTGCTTAGAAAAGGGCATTTTTCATTTTTTCTTGGGTATTAATATGATATGTCAGTGTGATATTTACGTATTTGTCTGTTGGATACAAGACATATTGATGAATAATATTTGGAAGGATAGAAACGACTATGCACCTTTTCCTCCGAGATAATTTTGAATCAACCATGCAAGTTTGAGTTGGGTTTTATCATCATAGGCAGATTCTGGGAAGCACTAATTCCTCCAATATGATGGACCAGAGACTGTCCCTTCAGAAGCATTACTGCAATCCTACCTTATCAATCCAACCAGATTTTACCACAGTGGAAAGATGGGATCATCCTTATCAGTCTCCAAAATCAAAAGGAGAATTACTCAGTTATGTAGGAAAAATTGGAACTATAATCCCCTCTTTGCAAAAATGGATTGTGTTGAGTAGAAATTCAAGAACCCGATTTGGGATTATTACAAAAGATCTGAGAAAACCTTAGATTCCCAAAGAAAATGTTGTTTCAAGAACATATGGAGGGCTTCTCGAGTCTCTTATTGAATCAAGCCACTTTTTAGTGTAGTTCAATGAGTTACTAATCAATCAAGAAAGAAGGCATATGCATTTATAGATTAACCAAGAAAGAAGGCAACTGACTGGAAAACTGAATGCACACACACAAGTAACAACACAGGATTTATGTGGTAAAACCTTGATAGGGTGTCAAGGAAACATCCTCGGGGCAAGGGATTGGAATCTCTATTCAATCAATAAATGATTCTCCATACAATAGTTCAGGCATTCATTAGTTTTATATGAGCCTCCTCAGTTACATAACCGATGTTCCGGTATAAAACTAAGTTGTTAATAATTGATACATTTTACGCAAATTTACATAATTAGTTGTCAAACTTCCAACAAACTCCACCTTGACAACAATTTTCCTAATCCCTTGCCCATGCCCATTCATCATCTTTTCTGCAAGCCAAGAGAAGCTAAACACTATCACAACTTCTCTACTGTAATTGGCTTTGTGAACATGTCTACACAATTCTCTCATGTATGGACCTTTTTAATGTTGAGATTGCAACAAGATGACGGAGCTTAGTGAAAAGAGTTTCCTTCACTAAGTGGGCCCGCAGGCTATTTTTGGCGCAAGTCTATTTTTAGACTATGTCTATTTTTAGACATATGGATCATGTCTATGGATTGCAAGTTGCTGTTTATGGATTGCAGGTTGCTGTTTATGGATGATTGATCAAGTTGGAAAAATAGATGGACTTCTATTTTTAGACCACAGCGGAGTGCCTCCACAGCGGAGTGACTGCTCAGTCTAAATATAGAACAGTCAAATATTATTAGCTCATAATAATATTTAGACTATAAACTTTGTCTTATTCTCTTGGAGCACTTCAGGATGAGCTACGGATGTGGTACATGCAGATCCCAGAAGGAAATACGTGGTTACCTATGGGATGACTAATATTTGCATGCAGGACTTCAGTTAGAACTCAAGTGAGTTGAGTTTAGTGGACTGGAGGTGCAGTTGATGGAGTTGTGTTCAGTTTAGCTTTGTTAAACTGGTTGTATTTAGTCTAACTGGCAAATAGACTAGAGATGAGTTGGGTGAATTAGTTATTAATTAATTCACAAGTTATTAACTCATAATACAACTAATGAATACATCAGTTAACTCAGTTGCATGTCAGTGCATGTTCAGTTCAGCAGGGACAGGTGTTAGAGAATCAGATTGCTATCAGTTGTGACTATAGTTGTGCATCAGATCTTGCACAATCAAGGGATTGAGTATGCCAATGAGTTTGCCCACGTATTTTCCCACATTGTAGCTTTTGCTCACGTGATTTTGCCAAGTAAATACGTGGTTGCCTTGGAATTATCATCAGTTCTTGAGCAGGTATTGAGCAGCGGAGGCAGGCAAGCAGCGAAGGAGATTTGAGCCAGTGATTGATTCCGATCTGAGCTGTATTGTGTGTAACAGAGGTGGAGATACTTGTGAGAAGTATTATGTTGTGTAATGTTACATGACTCAATCATTAATATACAGATAGTTGGGGTTTTTAGCGAGATGCTTTCCCCGGGATACATACTGTGTTAATGTGTGAATGCTCTTGATTTTTTATTGTTATTGATGCTGCTATATTGATGATCAACGTAGAGGAGCTTATGTATTGTGTATGTTTTCCGCAATAGTACATGATCAGGATAATCTCTGTTGAATATGTGTTAAATTATTCAAAATTTCTACATGGTATCGGCGCTGGTTGATTTGTAGAAGAGATTTCTACAGGATATCAAAGCGAGGATTGATCATCAGATCTATTATTCAGGAAGTGACTACGTTTATTTCTTCAGGCAGAGTCTGTAATCAGGCCAGGTAGCCTCTAGATTCATCCTTCTTTTGGAAGGTGAGATATTCGGTGAATGCCCATACAGTCGATCTCTGTACAAGAAATACTTCGTTCTCACGAATTTTAGATCGGAAGCAGTTGAGTTTATTGAGTTGTTGGAATGGCGCTCAAGGATAAAACTCAGAAATATTAAGTGTGAGAATGGAGACAGTATGCCCCAGTATCTCACGAAGTTCACCTAATGCTGGGATGAGCTGGGAAGTGTGGGGGTAACTGTTGAGGATGAGGATATGGTGAGTCTAGATCTCCTTGGCCTTCCTAAGAGTTGGCAGAGCTACCGGGACTCGGTGAATGGGAGGGAGAAATTGCCAGGATGGGAGAGACTTTGGTCGGATCTTGTGCAAGAGGAGATTAGACGGCGCACCAGAGACAGTTCTTCATCTATGCATGATGAGGAGAACCATGCCTTAGCGAGTAAGGCGAAGAAGGGGAAGGAGAAGGTTTCTCTTTCCGAATCCAGTTCTTCCAATGATGGGAAGAAGGTTGACAAGTCGAAGGTGATATGCTTTCGTTGTCATGAGTTGGGCCATTATTCTTCTAATTTCCCAAAGAAGAAGTCCAAGAAGGGATCCAGGGAAGGATCTGAAGGTGAAGCACTTGCTTCATAGTTTGAGTTGGATTTCACACTCTTCACATGCATGGTTTCATCCATGATGGGAAGTGGTTGGTTTCTTAACAGTGGAGTTTCTTTCCACATGACTGGTGACAAAAGTTTGTTCAGTACTTTGGAAGAGAAAGATCTCCAGATACTCATAGGGATGGGTAATGATGAGGTATAGTGTCTCAGGTGTAGGCACGGTTATTTTTTAGAGGGAGCATGGAGCTCGCCTTACCTTGACCGCTGTCAAGTATGTACTAGGACTGAAGAGAAACTTGGTATCGATCGCGATGCTGGAAGACAGAGGCTATGATGTAGTCTTCAGTAAGGGAAAGGTTTTCCTTAGACACATCATCACTAGACAGGCGACGCAGATTGGTTCACGGGTCAAGAACCTATATGTTCTTGAGGTTCAAGATGCATGAAAAGCCTTGAGCAGTAAGGAAACTGATGGAGACTTGGTGGTTGAGAGGGAGGATATATTACCTCTCAACATGCAGAGCTAGAAGAAGTCTCAGATGATTGTGGAGGAGCCACGATTGTTGCAGCAGCTTCAAGAGGTTGTGGAGCAGCCACAACAAGGGAAGCTAAGTGGAGATCAAGTAGAGACATCCGCTCATGCAGAGACCTCCAGTAAGGGGAAACTTCAAGTTAGGTGGGCTGAGGGATCACATGCAAACATACCTCCAGGTAGGAGGTGGGGCGATATAGAGTGATCGTCCCAAGGAGGAGGGGCACGATCCTTGAGGTACCCAAACTCTTGGATGAGACCTTGCTACAGAAGCCCCGATGTGGAGTAGCATGAACTGACTGATTGGGTAGAGACAGAAGCGGATGGAGCGGCAGAGAGTGCGACAGTGCAGGGAATCCCAAGACAACACATAGCATGCAGGCTGCAGCAATGCGAGAGGCACAAGTGTTTTGCACAGTGCTAGGTGGCACAGAGAGGTGTGAAATGGTGCGAGATGAATGAAGATATTGCAGTAGCGCAGATGTCAGAGAGGGAGCACTTGTCAGTAGCAGGTAGAGCTTCTTTTTTGTTCCAAGTGTTGTTGGAGCAAAGTGGACCGGGCAGATGTGTTGCATGCAGAACATTCCAGAGTTACAGGAACGAGTTTGAGAGGAAGCCTTTCTTGTTGAGAGGGAGTGTTGGAAAGTGTGCAACAAGAAATGCTTGTTGAGAATGCAACAAGATGATGGATCTTAGTGGAAAGGAGTCACCTTCACTAACTGGTCTTGCAGGCAAGTTTTGGCGCAAAGTATATTTTTAGACATATGGATCATGGTCTATGAGTTGCAGGACGCTGTTTATGGATGATTGGTCATGTTGGGAAATAGATGGACTTCTATTTTTTGGATCACAGCGGTGTGATCAGAGTCTATTTTTAGACAGTCAGGTAAAAATAGAAACAGTCAAATATTATTAGCCCTTAGTAATATTTGGATTCTAAACTTTATCTTATTCTCTTGGAGCACTTCAGTTGGAGCTACAGATGTGGCACATGCAACTGCCTGAAGGAATCACGTGGTTATCTATGGGTTGACTGAGCTATTGCATGAAGGACTTTAGTTAGAACTCAAGTGGTTGAGTTCTGTGGAGTTAGATGAGCAATTAATGGATTTGTGTTCAGTTTGACTTAGTTGAACTAGTTGTATTTAGTCTAACTGGCCAATAGAATAAGTGATGAGTTGTGTGAGTTAGTTATTAATTAATTCACTAATTATTAAATCATAATGCAACTGAAGAATACATCAGTTAACTCAGTGCATGGACAGTTCAGTGGAGACAAGTGTTAGAGGTAAGTGAAAGGGTGAGTTATGACTATCAGTTGTGCATGAGATCTTGCACAATCAATGGATTGAGTATGCCCATGAGAATTGCACACTATGTGCCTAGTATTATAGCCTGTGCTCACGTGATTTCTAGTGTGAGTGATTTTCCAAGGTAAATAGAACGTGGAACGAGTTTGGATTCATTCATTCTCATGCAAGTATTGTGCAGTGGAGGTATGCAAGCAACGAAGGAGATTTGGAGATCAGATCTGAGCTATATTATGTGTAAAAGGTGGAGATAATACTGAGTACTTGTGAGGAGTATTGTACTATGTATTGTTACATGTTCTCAATCAATATAATATACAGATAGTTGGGGTTTTTAGCGAGATGCTTTCCCTGGGAAAATACTGTGTTGATAGTGTGATTGATGCGTCTATGTGCGCATGTTATTGTTTCTACTTTTGTAAATTGATGATCAACGTAGAGGAGGTTATGTATTATGCATGTATTCTGCAATAGTGTATAATCGGGATAATCTCTGTGAATATGTGTCATATTATTCAAAATTTCTACAATATCAAAATCAACGGTTTTAGGAGTAGTGGAGAATGGATATGGCTGACAAATTTGAGTGATCGCGATTGAGAGAAGTGACGTGGCATATGTAGCGGGCCCATAGTTTTATTATTTAAGCACGACCTTCATTTTTCAGCTACAACTTTATGATTTTCCTTGTGCATGTTTTATTAAATAAATAGCTTCATCACAATTGGGGGAATTGGGAAGGATATAGCAGGGAACATGTTGATAGCCTTGCGATTTGTTCGAACGCGATATTTTGAAAGAGTGAATTTTATTTTTTTGTCAGGTCTGGTGGCTTATCGCATTTCACAATCAGGATGTTCCTTGTCATTATGATACATAATTTTATTATAAGATTGCGATGCAGGGAGCTTTTTTTTCCTATGAAGGATTTTGATTAATACTTACACTTTTTTTTAAAGGATAACTATGTTTTGGTTCTCGGGGGCTATCTATTATCACAATCACAAGTCTCAACAGGTAAATGAAACTTTATTCCTTGTAACTTTGAGATATGCGATATTGTCAGGTTTTTTTTAAGTCATCCAAGGCTTAATGAGGGTTTATTTATTAACAAATCAAATTTATTCTTAAGAAAATACCTAGATTAAACTATATTATTATGTTTTTTAATTTTTTAAGGGTCCCCATTTACTTCTACAATAATCACCTAAGTCATTTATGTAAAATAAATGTGGGGTTGTTGCGCAACACAACAATGGGTAATTCACTGGAAGAACCAATTATCTCTGATAGTAATGAAATTTCTAAAACCTTTTCTAAGTAAAAATAATTCAGGAAAGGAAAACTATTTTTGAAATACTTAGATAAGTAACAATACTTTGAACATAAAAAGTTCACTTAATTATAATTCCTTTTTGTATCCTCTTATAGATGAAAATCCTTTTTGTCTATGTCAGTCATTAATTAGTTGTAAAGATAAAGTAGGGGCCTTTTACAACTTAGCATTTTTAATATCTCATTTGTCATAGGTAGAGCCACTGTTGCCAACAAGCATTCATAGCCTCAATATGGTTACCTTTTAACCATCAATGATTTAGGATCCCATCCATATTAGAGTGTAGTATTTTAAAGATATTTTCAAAAGTATATATATATTATATATATATATAATTTATTTTTTACTTTTCTTTTAACAACTTTTTATTACCTAAAAGTCATTGTCCTGGTTTGGTGACTAGAAAGTGACAATGCCATTCACTGGTAGTAATTGAACTGAACAAGCTAGCTCTTGATGAGACCCCTTGTTTTAAGATTAAAATAATCATAAGCCGTTGCCCTGGTTTGGTATTCAGTGTTGGTAATGTTACTCTATTATTTCCCTATGAACATGGTTAATATATTTTTGAATTACTCTCTAAAAATAGTAAAGTTAATGGATGGGGAGAATCATTGACTCCTTAAAAGTTTTGGATGCCAATTTTAGAGTTGGAGATGCTTAACTATAATTAGTCTTTACTTTTTTAAAGATAATATTTCTTGGCTGATAATAGAATAAAAGGATTTTATAAAGTTGAGGTTTTCAAAGAATTTATAATTTCAATGGAAAATAAAATTTCAGAGTTTTATGATACTTAGCTAATTTTCAAATGTTGTGATCATTTCCTTAATAATTTCTACTTTCAAAGCGAAAGATCAAAATATTTCAAGATATTTTATTGTAAAGCCAAAAGTGATGCTATTTAGTATTATTTTTATAAGAAAACACAAAAAAGTAAATGCAATAATGTTACAGTTGAAGATGTAATCTTCTAAGATTTTTTTTTTTTTTCAAAATAAGCCCATTGATAGGAGGAGAATCTCTCTTTCTTGATAAATCTTGCAATATGAATGTTGATGGGCCTACTTATTCAAGAATTTGAAACAGTCCAAGCCACATTTTCTGGAAATTAGTATGCTTTCCTTTTTCTTCATGTGCCTTGTCCCATTTAAGGACGATATCTCCAATTTGAAAAGATTTTGTGGAAACAAAACTTGCATCAAAAGAAGATTTGACTAGCTGTTGATGGTGAGTATGTGTAATTTTGGCTTTCTCTCTTTCTTCTTCTAATTTAAGAATTTGAGACTATCTTAGTTGTAAAGAAGAAGAAGGTTTTTCTTCAATAAATTGGACTAGGTCTAACGGGGGAATAACTAGATTTGAATGGATGGTAGCTTCTTTCCCGTATACTAGATTAAATGGAGAAGTGCCTATTGAGGTTTTCTATGCTATTCAACTTGCCCATATAGCAAATGTCAAAGATTTTTGCCAATTCTTTTGGCTCTGATAAAAAATTATTTAATAATCCTTATGAGGTTCTTGTTGGTTGATTATGCTAAACCATTTCCTTGAGGGTAGTAGTTAGCAGAGTATTTAAGTTTAAAATCCCTCTTAAGAGAAAAATTAGTCATATTATTTCCTGAAAAGTAATATGCATTATCAAACATAAGTGTTGTTGGTAAGCCAAATCTAGTAATAATGAATTGATCAATGAATTCAATGATAGCATCAAAATTGGCTACCTTTAGTGGAATTGCTTCCACCCACTTAGTAAAATATTCTGTAGCTATAAGGATATACATATGTTGCTTTGAGGAATGAGGAAAAATCTCACCTATGATATCCAATCCCCATTGTTCAAAAGGTTTTTCAATGTTGACTGGCTGTAGAAGTAAGGCAAGTTTCCTTTGTCTCCCAGTAGTAGTTTGACATATTTTGCATTTCCTCGCGTATTCATGGGTATCCTTGAACAAGGTTGTCCAATAGTGCCCAACATATAGGATCTTATGTGCAATAGTATCTCCTCCAAAATGTCCACCAGCTGGTCAATCGGGGAGTTCCTGCAAAACCTTATGTGCTTCAGAATTTTCAAGGCATCTTAATAATATAGAATCATAATTTCTCCTGAATAACACATCATCAATGATTTCATATTGATTTTCTTTCAATATTAAAGCCCTTTTCCTTTTATGATTGAGTTCAAGAGGAGCATATCCATTTTTCAAATAGAAAATGAGATCAGCATATTGGGACTCTAAATTGTTTAGGCTTACCTCTGATATATGTACAGTGTTACCTGAGTCCTTTTCTGCTGGTAGGTTGGAAGCACTTGTAAGCAATTTGCAAAAACCTTGTCCCTTGACAATTTTAGTAGTCTAATGTTAATATCATATTCTTGCAGAGTTGTTACCCAATTTTCCCTTTTTTCTCCTACTTCCCTTTGCATAAGTAGTTGTCTCACTACTAAGAATGGGACTATTATTTTAGTATGGGTTTGGAGGAGAAAATGCCTGAAGTTCATTACATATTTGATAACAGAAAAATCATGTTTCTCCACCTCTAAATAATTTAGTTCAACACCTTGAAAATTAAAACTAAATAAAGTGATGGGTGCTTCAAAATGAAATGATTGGAAAAACATTGGAGTTTTTAAAGAGGGAGTGTTCAAAATAGATTGTTTGATTAAATCAAAAGATTCTCTTTCGTTATGTCCCAACTTAAATATTGATTTTTTCTTAATCATGGTTTGTAATGGTAAAACAATTTGGTAAAATTCAGGGACAAATCTTTTAACAAAATTTATCTGACCTAGAAAAGACTGCATAGATTTTTTATTGTGGGGTAAAGAAATTTCAGCAATCTCATTTATTCTGTCTGGATCAATACAAATGCCCTTTTACAATAAACCCTAGAACCTTACCTTCACTTAGAGAAAAATAAGGCTTCTTTGTATTTAATGAAATTCCATACTTTTTGCACCATTCAAAGATCTACTTTAAGTCATGTAAATGGTTATTATCTTCTTAGAATAAACAATTATATCATCCAAATAAATGACAACAATTTTGTTTATCAAACCTTTGAAGGCTATATCCATAACTCTTTGGAAAGTTGCTCCTGTGTTACTTAATTCAAAAGGCATTTTATGTTAGGCAGAGGTTCCCCATTTAGTCCTAAAAGTAGTATTTAATCTATCATTTGGATGAACCAGAATTTAGTTATATCCTGAAAATCCATCAAGAAAAGACACTAGTTCTAAACCAACTACTGATTGCACTATTTTCTCCATGGTCAGTAATGGGAAATTGTCCTTCTGACAAGCTTTGCTGATATTTTTAAAGTATATATGGATGCGAATGTCACCATTATTCTTCCTGATGGGTATTAAGTTTCAAATCCATTTTGAATGCATAACATGAAAGATAACCTTGGATTTAAGGAGTTTATTCAACTCATATTTGATTTGACATTCTAAATTAAGATGATTTTTCCTTAATTTTTGTTGTACAAGTTTGTCATTGGATATCATGGGAATGGTGTGTTGTATGATAGAGGTACCATATGTTAAAAGATCATCATAGTTCCAAGCAAAGATACCTTTATACTTTTTTTAACAAATGAATAAAGGCTAATCTCTCATCACGAGAGAGACCAATTCCTAGATTGATATTTTGATGTTTTATATTAGTTCCAAGGTTTACTAGTTCAAACCTTAAGATTGAATTTTGGAGTTTAGAATTAGTAATCTTTTTAAATTTTTCCTTAAGATCATAATGATCCTCCAGTTTTACCACAGATTTAGGTATGGGATTCTCATTGGAATTTTGTTTTAACTGATTATCATTCTCACTCTCATCAATTATCTGATCATCATTTGACCCTTCAGATGTTAAGAAGCTTATAATATCCTTGTCATCATTAAAGACTTGCCAATTGGCGACATTATCAGGAATAGATGGTCAAAAAATTAATTCTATGGAAAACCTATCTGGATTGTAATCCTCTGATGGTATAAGCTTGGATGTTATATTAGCTAGAAGGTCAGCATTTGGATTTTGAAGTCTAGGTATAGGAGAGATGTTGAATGCTAGAAAATGTGAAGTAAGATCCTGGACTAATGATTGGTAATGTTTTAAATGTCCAGAGAGACAATGAATGGTGTTTCTTACTTGCTTGATAAAAATTTCTGAATCTCCAAAAACTTGAAGCTATTTAATACCAAGAACCTATTTCTTTATATAAACCTTGAATAAGTGCCTCATATTCAACAGTATTATTTGTGCATTCAAATTATAACCTACATGCTAGCATGGCCTTTTCTCCTTCTGGACTGATTAATATACAACTGGCTCCTACACCATCATTCGATTTAGATCCATAAAAATACAATGTCCAAAACGAAGTTTTAACTAATGGTTTATCTACAAGATTTATACATCTAGATAATTTGTTTGAGAAAAGTTCTCAATCTGGGAAGTAACAGAGTTATCGAAAAAAGGTGACTTCTATGCATTGAAATTTCCTAAAAATGACTCACCAGAGTAGTTTCCAATGATATTATTGTTAAAAGCTATTGGCTCATTTTCATCTTCAAAATCAATTACTGTGTGTTTTAGATGCTTTTCTTGGTCAATTATGATTTGATTCAGCTTCCCATTGTAAGGGAGCCACATGTGAGACCAATCTGTTGCAAAATAGTCGTGGATCTTTTCAGACCAATCCCTACTAAGAATTAAACGATAGAAATCGAGAATATTAACAACTAATATATCAATTACTTGACAAACTTTTAGATTAGAAGAGAATCTAGTAGTGACTAAACTCATTTCTCCTAAGACCTTAACTTTTGTTCTGTCAAGTTGCACAATGTGAACAACAAAATTTTAGGGTGAAACGTTTAATTTAGTGCAGACTATTCTTGGCATAATATTTTAAGAGGCCCCTAAGTCTATTAGGAAGTTGTGCATATTTTGATTGAAGATTTCATAAGTCAAGAGGAAAGGAGGGGTATGTGAATTGGATCTATCACCAATTAAGATAGCATCAGTAGGATCGACCTTATTTGATGCATCATTGGGAGGTTTACCCATTCCTCTGGTAGCTTGGGATATCACAAGCTCATGAAGGGAGATATTCCCTCTGGTTTTCTTCATGTCCTCCACTATGTTATGCTCCATGGTATCAGTAACTACCAAGGTTTTAAATGTAGATGGAGGTTTAGATGAGGATGTAGTTGTTTGAGGAGATTTGGGAGAAGATTTTTTAATAGCCACATTTTCTTTGGTAGCAAAGGTTGAGGGCTTTTGATTTTGATTTGATTGTTTTGAATCAGGAGGGCCCTCACTCCTAGTGCTAATAGGTAGAACTTCTCGCTCTTCTTCTTTATCAAAAATAGAGAGGATAAAATCCCTCATTCCATTTACTTCAACCATTTCTTCATCTTCAGTCTCTTCATCAACCAATGTAGTTTCCTCTTCCTCTTCTTCTAAATCAGATTTAGCATTGGATATTTTGTTTGGTGGCTAAGGATTAGAGGTCTGATTCCTCTTGAAGGATATGAAAGGTTTCTTAGAAGAGGATTCATCTACTTGTTTCTTAATCTCTACCATTTCATTTGACATGGTTTTTAGGACATTTTGCAAACCTTCAAGATGAAAGGGATCCTTAGGGGTTTTATTCTTTGAGTCATCCTTAAATGTTACCTTTTTCATTTTCCTATCTTCCTGGGTTGTATTCTTTTCCAATGCAACTATTCTCTTTGCTACAGACAGGGCTTCTTTCATGTTTTCTACCAAAGTAGCCTTATTGGTTCTATCTATGAAAATTGCTATATTGGAAGGAAGAGAAGAAATATACCGCTCGATTTGGACATCAACACCGGGGTTTGATGTGGTTGGGATTTTGCTTAGCAATTTATTGAATCTGGAATTTGAATCTTTGATATTTTCACTTGATTTAGCTTTTAAATTAGAAAAATCATTGATAAGAGATGCGATTGTATGGTCATCACAAAATTTGGCTAGAAATTTCTCTTCAAACATGTCCTAATTAGTAATAGATTCTGGTGGTAATGAAAAATACCATGAGCTTGCTGATCCTTGGAGGGTGTAGGGTGATAATATTACTACACAATATTCTTCAGACAATCCATTAAGATTAATAGATAACATATAATTATGGAGATGTTCCTCAACATGCAATCCATCATCATGATTAAATTTCAGCAGCCATCTTTCAGGATGTTTAGGTAGATCATCGAGGGGTGGTGCCATTTGTACAACACCGGTATTGGCCCATGGTCTGACTATTGGTGGTGGTCATTGTCCTGACATTATTGGAGATTGAGGGGAAGTGGATATTGAGGGAGTTTGAGTGGAAGAAGAGGCGAGTTGTTTAGTTGAGTTGGATGAACTAGCACCAGTACCTTGAGAAGAAAGGATATTAAGATGAATGAATGGAGGGGATGAAGGTGTTTGTGGAGGGGAATTTGATAAAACCTCAATAGTTGATGTTTGTGACTCATATTTCTTAGTTTTCTTTTGGAAATAAGGAAGAGGAAATTCAAACGGAGGAACCTCAAGATTCTCACTTTGAGAATGGGTTAGAATTTGAGTGCGCTGCAAAACAGAAGTGGTACTTCCTTCAGATGCTTCAAATGGCACATGTTTTTTCTGTTGAAATAGAGATTTCCTCTAATTTATTTATTAAATTATAGAGCTCATGTGATTCAGGATTGTAATATGAAGAAGGTGTTATAGGAAATGTACTAGGAGATTTCGGGGGTGACTACTCAACTTTTGATATAGAAATAGGAGTTTTAGATGAGGATCTAGAAGTTGGAGGTGATATTGAGGGTGAGTTACTCTTAGAATGGCTTTTTAATTTATACTGAGTTCTCTTTTCCATTCATAGTATTGGCCCTCCTTCTAGTGCCAAAATGTTGAAGCCTCAAAAATCGTTGCAACAACATGGGGGAAAACCACCCAGTCGGGGACTTGAATACTATCCCTTTTCCATTTCGATTAGTGGTCCCGACTGGATATAATGGGACCAATTTCCCAATAAAAATGTGATAGCATGGATAGGGTGATTGATTACAAAAACTAAGTGATAGATGGGGTGGTTTTCAATTGAAATACATATATATGTAACCTATCTATATATTATTTGATATTTTACTTATACTTGTGCGATCTACAATGATTATCTTTAGTACATGACAATGAAGATTAATAAAATATTGACAGAAATGAAAAGCCTTTGAAGTAACTATTTTGATTAAATAGTTAATAAAAATAATTGATAAACATATATCACATCGAATATCATTTAAACACTTTCTCATCAATGTATTAAAAATAACAGTCCAAGCATGTTCAGAAATGAATGAATATAAAATTGCATGAAAAAGATACATGTGACAAACAATATAAAGGAAATGACTATCAATTCATAAAACAAATCAATACACAATGATAGAAGTACCCGATGCATATAAATCTTCTCATGAAGAGAATAGCTCCAGTCCAATCTTTTTCATTAAGATGGTTTCCAAAAGTACAAAAGTGCAAGCTTCCAAAAGCCTTCTTCACAAAACTTCAAGACTTTGATCCAAGTATTCTACTAAGATAACTTTAAAGTACAAAAGTGCAAGCTTTTAAAGTGTTTCTTTATAAAATTCGGGACCCTTTCTTCAAAGACATGAAATGGTTTATATAATAAAAATAAAGTACTAAAATAGAAATTACATAAAGTTCTGAGGAGGTTTAAACAAATGTCCTTAAAATAAGTGACATAATTACATAAAATAGAAATATTAAAATGATGAGCTCTAGTATGTAATGGTGTATATTCCTTCATTCATTGTCTAAGCTCGTAGATATCCATCATCGGCTTGACTTCAGGAGGTTGAACTATCCTCATGTGCAACTGTCTTGTATACACTACATCTCAAAGAGTAGGAAGGACATGCATGGATGAGTCATCGAGGTAGTGCAACATTAGCCACTGACTACGTGGCTTCACCAGATATCTTCAATATACTTCCTAGTCAAGTTTTGTCATCTGTTTAATCACCTCCTCTCTTGCTATGAAATTCTCTTGCCAGTGTGTTTATAAGGCTCTAATCTCAGGGAGACTCCCAGGTGGGCATTTTGTATCAAATTGGCATTGTGAAAATTATCATTGATGATCTCAATGATATTATTTGAAGCATCAACTGCTCTTGAAACTTCTCTTTCTGCCTTCTTTAGCTGAATATCCCAATCGGTAAAGAGGATTTATTTATGAGATTCCTCTAACTTGGGAAGGTATTCTGCTCTGCCCTCTAGAGTATCTCGCAATGTAATATACCCTGAAATATTTTCATCAATCTCATTGAATGTGATCCTCATATTAGAAGCTTAATTTATAAGTAAATCACTTTGCTTGCACATTGGATTGATGTCTGATAATTTCTGACAAAATGTTTCCTACTACTTAGATAATAAAGAGTTGAGTTCTAATGCCACTTTTATGAAATCCTCAATCTTAGGATTACCTTTCAATTGATGTATAGAAAATTGCAGTTGTTATATTTTACTATCTTTGGCACTAGTTTCTGCTTGATACTGGAGTTTCAACTGGTCAAAAATCTGTTGTAATTGAGCCATTTGTGCTTGCATTTGATGGTATACATTCTATATTTCTTCAGACAACTGTTTCTCTAGTTATTGTATGCTTTCATCTTTCTCCTTTACTAGTTGTTTGACTTCTACTGCCTTGTCAGTAGTGGAATACACATAAGCACCTGCAGATTGTGACAGTTTGGTCAGATCATCTGAAGGATCCATGGGGGTATCCTTCCATACTACATCCACTGGTTCATTATCATTAATTACCATTAAGGGTTGTTCTTTTCTCCTCCTTTTCTTATTTATTTTTATTACAGGCCGATGCTTTGGATTGTAAAAGACATCAAGAGGACAAATTTCCTCCACTATGAGAACAAATTCTATCAAAGGGAAGTCTGGGATGATTTCAGTCTCTTATGTGGTGACAAATTTGTTAGTAGCCCTATCAGTGAGCGAGATTTTTCTTGTGTTTTGGGTTGTATTGAATGTTGTTTCCATTTCAACATCCTTTTCCCCCTGTTGTCCTAGTCTTAGATGTTCGTCAAACTGCTTACATGCATCATCCAGTTGATTTTTTAAGGGGGTTTTATCTGTATGCACTTTAGTGGAAACATCTTTGTTGGCTTAAGGGGGCCTGACCTAGGTTAAGAGTTGTTCGCGCCAATCAAAAAAACCCTAATTGCTAGCCCTTTCAAAAGCAACCTTCAGAGTGGAGGCTGCGGTCTTACCCAAAGCAGTATTGGGGGATGTTAGAACAAGGTTTCTGCATCCAGAGACAGTGTGATAAATGGTCTTAAGTTCTTATAGCTCAGATTTACCTTCGTGTAGATCAGTGTCCTTCTAGGGCTCGCTATTATAACTCAGGTAAAACATCTTCTAGACCTTCGTGAAGGTCTATGATCAGTCTTTATAGACCCTAAGGAAGCAGTCTATCTGCTTTCATGCGCTAATCAATAACCCTAGATCTCCCTTCGTGCAAATTTATCCAATGCATCGGAACTCATAACAAAATTAACCCTTAGATTAGCAAAACAAATAATTACTTAAGACATGCATAAATATGGTAGATTCATTAGACTCGCGCAACATTTATACATTTTTCCTCAGAAAACATACTATAGAGCGACATATCATAACATAAACAGAATTGACCATAATACTCAGATGGAAAATATTTCTTCAAAATCAGTCCTTATTAAGCTTCAATGTTCAGATTATAGACTCTTTTACCCTGCGCACTCAGCTACAGGATTCCACGTGATTAACTACGGATTTACCAAGGCCTCCTGTGCACTCAGTTGTAGGAGCCTTCTCCTTTTGCCTAAGTACAGGAAGTAGAGCCTTCCTGCCTTAGCACTTGCTCGAAACAATCTCTATCTTGAATTCAATTTATCCACCACTACTAGTTACCTCTTCTAGACTTGCTATGACTCAAATATATAGCATTTCCAATACAATACCATGTGCGAGTCTCAAAATTGACCTATTTATTTATCCAAACAAGGGGATAAATCCCTTTGACTCTTATCTGTATGTGCACTCGGCATCCATATTTCATGGAGACTTTACATCTTTTTACAAAACTTTTACAAAAAATTGGTTAACTAACCCCAAAATTGACCCTAGAGACCATATCCCAATAGGCCCCCAACATAAATATGGTGACTCACCCTGATTCACTTAGGTAGCACCTCGGTATATAGCATTTCCAATACAATACCATGGGTGAGTCTCAAAACTGACCTACTTACTTATCCAAACAAGGGGATAAATCCCTTTGACTCTTATCTATATGTGCACTCAGCATCCACATTTCATGGAGATTTTACATCTTTTTACAAAACTTTTACAAAAAATTGGTTAACTAACCCCAAAATTGACCCTAGAGACCCTATCCCAATAGGCCCCCAACACAAATATGGTGACTCGCCCCGATTCACTCAGGTAGCACCTCGATCTTGCTGTGGAGAAATTTGCGAATGAGGGGCGCATCGTGAAATCTTCCTAGAATTGACAGCACATAAGATTCAAACAACAAAGCACCCAAACAACTCTTAGAATGCAAAGTTTTCTTCGGCGGACCAACGTGCTCAATTTACAGGAGGTTTTGAATTCAAATCTGATCGTTCCCCCAATTTCTGATCATAAATGCATCTTTGGCGGCAGATCTCCAAATATTTTTGCCATAAATGGCACATACTTGCTCCTCTTAACTAATTTGTGGCCATCAAATCATGAATTGTAACTCCAATGGATACTTTTGGACCCCTCTTTGTGACACCATCATCCATGGCTTTTCTCATCCAGCATAGCTTCACCTGTCACGTTCCTGTCGTCTGTTGTGTAGCCTTCCTACCATGTTCTTCACTTAGTTGAGCAACGCAGTTTAAAGTCCCACAATCCCTTGCAACTTTTTGAATTAATATGGATGTCCTACTTCCATATAGTTATTGTGTAGGGGCAGGATCCCCTGTGTACAACTTCAGCCTATTGTCATTCGATTTTCTAGGGAATGGTTCCCCATTCAACTTTGCGAGTTGAACTGTGCCACCATCCGTGATCTCCTTAATACCATATGGCTCCAACTAGTGCATTTGAAACTTTGTTGGAAATTTCGTGAGCTTGATGTCATATAACAACACTAAGTCATCTATCTTGAACGTGTGCAACTTAATATGTCGATCATGACATGCCTTCTCTTATTCCTTTTGCACTTGCTGGTGGAATCTTGCAAGAAAGTGGTCTTCTTCTAACTCCATGATCTACACGAGCCATTCCTCCAAGGTCTCACAATCCACCATCCCTATCAATGCTGCAATTCGTAAACTTGGGACAATATACTCTAGCGGCATTGCTGCTTCGATTCTATAGACCAATCTAAATGGCGTTTGACCCGTCAACTTCTTGCAGGTCATCTTATAAGCCTACAAAAAAATAGGTATGCGTATGACCCAGTCATTCCTCTGTGCGTTGCAAACCTTTGTTAATGCATGCTCCAAAATATTATTAAAAGCTTCCACCGTTCCATTTGCCCGTGGGTGATAGGGCATGCTCTTCTGATGATACACTTGGAATTGTTCAAGCATCACGTTGATTGTTTCATTCAAAAAATGCGTAACCCTATCACTCATCATAATCTCAAGGCATCCAAACCTCGTTAAGAGATATTCAAACAAAACTTCGCAGCAGTGGTTCTTGTACAATCCTTCACTATTTGTGCTTCTGCCCACCTAGTTAAATACTCAATTGCAGTAATGATATACCGCACACCCATCTTCTTTCCTAGTGCTTGTATTGGACCTATAAAGTCAATGGCCCATTTAACAAATACCTGCAACAAGACCTGAGGATTTAAAGGTAATTCATCCCTTCGCGAAGGCTTCCCCATCCTTTAGCAAGTATCACATGCCTTGCAGTATGCATTAAAATCCTTGTGTAATGTTGGCCACCATAATTCAGCACGCAAAATCTTCTGCGCGGTAGCTTTCCCTGCATAGTGACCTCCTCCCACTCCTTCGTGGGCTTCAGCTAGGATACTAATGCATTCAAACTCTGGAACATATTTTTGCAGTATCTCATCTATTCCCACTTTATACAAATGATCCATAATCACTGAAAAATATGTGGCGCAAACTACTAACTCCTTATTTTGTGAGTAGAATAGCCTTCCAGAGTTGTTACTGTTGTTAAAAAGTGAATGATATCAGAAAAATTATCGTCTGTGACGCGCATCGTAAAGAGATGCATGTGCGACAGTCCTTTCTCCAAACTACTTGGTTCTTCACCTGTTTCAATCCATCATAGATGATTTGGACCTGCATTTAGTCTTCCAGGCTTCACAATCACTTCAAAGTCATACTCCTATAGGGACCATCGACATATCTTCCCTCACAACACAGGCTTATTGACCAGGTACTTCAACGTGGAGTGATCTGTATACATTTTAAAGTGTCTATCCAATAAATAATGCCTAAACTTCTGTAGCGCGTAAACCATCGCTATCCCTTCATGCTCCGTAGTGGCATAATTCTTCTTATCCTTAGATAACTTCCTACTCGCGAAAGCTATCGGATGATCAATCTCTCCCTCACCTTCCTGTGTTAATACTTCTCCTAGCGTAATGCAAGAGGCATCTACATGCAAATGGAACTCCTTTTTCAAGTCGGGAAACACCAAAGTAAGCATTGTCACCATTTTTTCCTTCAATACATCCAAGCTGCGCTGATAGTCTTCATCTAATCCGGATTTAAAGAGGAACACAACAAATTACAGAGATAACCATAAACACAGAGATGCAACGGAAATAATAATTCATTTCATTAATGTAAAATACTAAATATGCTTACAAACAAAAATGGAAATAAAACCAGCTAGGGCGATGGTAGCTTATCTCTAAAAAGAGATGTGGCGGCTACATGCCTCTGAATTGCTTTACAATGAGGCTCAAGGGCCTTTTTATTATTGAACAATAAGAGCAAATGCTAAACAACCAAAACCATAACCCAAGGAGATGTAACACCAAGGTTTTATAAGCCTCGTTAGGGTGAGTTGGACAACCAACTTCTCGAGGTCGCAACTTGGTCATATTATCTCCATTTGACGCACATGATAACCCGTTGGAAAGATCTCTCCAAAGTCTACGACAGAAAAGATGATTTTAGACAGAATATGTATATTTTGACAACCCATAGTCAGCTTAATGTGAATTTATGGCGTTTTGTTGTGTGCAGGGTTTGAGCTGTCAAAGGTTTCAAGTGGTCTGACCACCCATCATCTGCTTAAGATTTTGTGTGCTGAGACCACTCAAAACCTATACATAGCAAAACTCCCTAAATTTACATTAATATTAATTTCTCATAGTTTTCTACATTTAAAAATTTTAATAGTATTTTAAAATCACATAGAAAATAACAAAATCACATGATTTCTTATTTTTCAAATTCCAAAATATTTTCAAAATTTACCATCAAAGTTAAAAGTTAAGTTCAACCCATTGAATACATATATTTGTTTTAAATTTATGGTGGGTCATTAACAAGCATCGATACAACAACTACGGTGGTAGAAAATTTGAAGAACAATAAGCAGAATGAGGAAAAGGGTTTATGTTCACTCTGCCATAGACGATTATTCGATCATGAACATCAGCATGGGCATCATCAAATGTCCATGGGATGAATCAAATTACACTCGTAAATTTAATTCAGTTACTTATACTGTGATGGTGTGTTGTGAATTGAAATATTAAAGTAAATCAACAGTGTTATTTCCATGTCGCTATTTCATGGGACTTTCAATACAATCACAGAAGGAATTGTCGATTTCGAGTGAGAGGGTGTGGGGAGTGATTGCATAACTCATCATCGAATGCAATGTTATGGTGGAAGTGATGATGGAACGTTATCCTTGATAACGATGTCAATATATTGATAACCATGTTCAAGCCCAAAGACACTTGCACTGAGGACTGCAGAACGTCATTTGCTCTGAGAATTTATATTTTTAAGTATTTTATGAGCCTTCCAGGAATGGGAGACTTTCGTCCAGTTGGACACGAACTCAAGCTCAAAGGCGTCGACCCTCTGAAGCTGCAAGTGCATATTGACTCCCTCACACTTTCCTTTCCCTTGCTTATCTTGTCATAGCCACAATGCATGTTGTGCTTTAGCACCCAACTATGTGTATAGGAAGCTGGGGTTGTACCTATTGATCCAGTGAATGACCACCTATAAAAGCCAAGATTGGTGGAGTGTATTAATACAAAGAGAGGTGGGTGAGATCGATTTTGACCCTAACTCATTTAGTGGGTAGTGTTATATGAATAATATTACGCCAAACCTGAAAGATTAAAAATTATTTATTTTTAAAGGAAATAATTTCTATGTCACATGATACATGGTTTTTACTTTATAATCATAAACAATTTTCATATTATATGATGTCAAACTTAACTTTTTATTTCGAAATTTCAAAGCAGTAGTCTATAACGCGACTTTTTGAAAGTCTTTCCGGCGGATTTTTTCGGTCAAAATCTGGCAGCAATTCATTGGAATCCCAAGTTTGATAGCTAGTTTCTGCACAATCAATGGCTCCCAGGGATTTTTCAGGGCGCTGAATCCAAATATGCAGTTAAAAAACCATTTTAACTCCTAAAAATCAAGATTTAACCTCATTTCTTCCGCCGGATTCCGTCACCGGAATCTCCAAAAAGTCGCATTATAGACAACTCCAATTTCAAAGAATGTTTTTCACTACATAATTTTAACTTTTATAATTTTTTATTTTTAATTTCATATAAAACTTATAAAAGAAAACCCACTCAGTAAAGTTGTTAAAAGTGAGACTTGTAGATTATGGTTTTACAAAATTGACACCATGTGATTAAGAATAAGTTACAAACATTAGCTATTTAAAAAGTAATACGAGGAAGGTAAACGAGGGCCATGGTAATTAATGTGATTCTTTGTACTATTTTTACTTAAAATAGTAATTTATACTTTTATTTTTATAAATGAATATTGTGAAATGTGTAATTGAGTAAAATGTATTAAATTGATATTCTAATTTTAAAGATATTTATTTTAAAAAGTCTAAGTACAATGAGTTTTTTTATTGAGCTTTACTCTAGTTGTATTGATAATGAATCTATCTCAAAGCCCAAACAAGATTCTCCATACACTACTCAATCACCGCTTCCCCTCTTCTTATTCTAACTTGTACCTTGACACTCCTCCTCCTCACACAAATTTAAACTATGAGGCACAACTTAGTTTTTGCATATAGAAACATTTAGATCTCGTAAGAAAAGTGTGATACTCTATTGTAATTTTCTCTACAAATGTGTCGTGAATGTTGGTAAGTTCATGGTTAATGTAGTATAAGCTAAATGAAAATTTACAGTCTTCTATACAAGATCAAGAAAGCTATGCCCAATAACCAACACCATAGAGCAAGACATGTTCGCCAATTCCATAGTTTCTACCAAATCTCTCTGAGTGTTGGAGTTGTTTTCTCAATAGAATTGTTTTTACTACTCTTGAAGAGATGAAATCCACTGTTTTTGCACATAGGAGCATTTAGATCTCATAAAAAAAAGTGTGATACTCTATTACAATTTTCTCTACAAATGTGATGCCAGGTGTTTCCTGATTGTTGGCAATTTCATGGTTAATATGGTATAAGCTAAATGGAAAATTTATTTCTTCTATACAATATCAAGAAAGCTATACCCAATAGCCAAAACCACAGATCAATACATGTTCGCCAATTCCACAAATGCTACTAAATATCTCTCTATGTTAGAGTTATTTTCTCAATAGCCTTGTCTTTACTACTCTTGAAGTGATGAAATCCACCACTCCATATATTTTTTACTATTTGTACAAAGGACAACAGTGGCCAAATTAATATTAGTTACTGAAATACAAATCAATTCCTTTTAGGATACTTAGAAATACAATGAAAAATTAGTAGATTAAACAATATTTAATAGGTCAAGAACCCACAAAGAAAAAAATACTCAGTGAGTATGAAATTGAATCAACATAAAATGGTTAACGTCATCCATATAAAACCCTCATCAATAGGGAAGTATGATTTGTACAAAAGTTAGGGTCATTATAGTATAATCTTAAGATTCTTTATGTTGGAAAGAAGAGTACCTAAAGAAAATATAACATAGAACAACATATTCTCAAGAGAAGAAATCTCATGCATGAATAACACAAAATTTGTCAATTCAGTCTAAATTCTCATCACTTAGCAATGTAAACAAGGAGATAGAAAGATATAAATCAAGAAAAGTCTATGATTCCTTTTCAACAAAAGGAGAAGTTAATGATGAAGTGCATTTGATACTGTGATTTATTGTATATCAGGAAGGACAAAAAATTAGTAAAGGCTGAAGATTTGAATAGTTTATATAGTATGTTGAGTTTGGCCTCTAAACAAGTAGTTATATGAAAGATTTTTTACAACTTTAAAAGATGAAGATTGACACTAAACAAGGAAAAGAAACAATAGAACTTGAATATCCAAATGGTTTGAAGTGTACATAGCTTGCTCAATTTTTCCTCTAAGCAAGTGAGTAGTGGTATGAAAAATGTTTTAGAACTGAGTATTTACAACACACACAAAGTAAGTTGAAACAACCTTGAGGAGTTTTTTGTACAAATTTTATTATAACCTTTCCCTCCATCCAATAGATATTGCAGAGCCTTCTAAAGAGAGAGTTTATTCTAGTCTATAACCTGATCCACAAGCAAAGAAAAGGGCTAGGGATGTCAAAAGCTAAAATAAATGGTCTTTGTCATTGGCGTAGTGATATGTTAACAATCTCAGTTGAAATGGATCCTATTAGCTGCATGGTGGCTAAAGACACTAGAAACTTTAAAATAGATATCTGTTATGGCATCCATATTTCCTACAAACCATACAACTTCCTCATCTTATACAACAATTTCTAACAATGACCACTCATGTTGCTCTCCAATTTTTGAAACCCCCACACATGTTGAGGAGGTCATAGTGTAAGATCAAATATTTCGTGATTTTTTTAAAGGGTTCATATGCATAAAAGACAACGAGAAAGTCAATATTGAGATATAATAACTAGGTTTTGAATCATTTTGACAAAAAAGCATCACATTAGCTCATAGAATATATCCAATGTTGCAATGATCTAAGATTATGACTAAGTTTTGAATCATGATAACTAGGTGACAACCGAAACTAAGTTGTAGCCATAAGAAAAACATTACATCAGCTCACATAATATATCCAAGGCTGCAATGAACCCCCATACATAGTGCTAGACCTCATAGGTATTTTAGTGCACACAGAACACCACCTAAATAATTTATACTCTTGATCAATTAAGAATAACTTAGGATGCCTAGAGTGGATGTCGAGGCTAGTAGTACAAGAATTGAGGATTCTTTTTAAAGGGTAAGGCCATTTATATACTCTGTTTGGTATAACCCACAATGTTGCGATTATTAGGCGTAAATTACTATTAAGGAAGAAATATAGGCGAAATAATGTTATAGAAGCAAGAAACAAAAAAGACATAGTTCATTTCGACCTGTTAAAACTGAGCATATTGAACATGCTTCTCAAGGCAGTCCATCAATTCCAGGTTACATGATTGCTAGTGAGTTGGAAAAAACAAAGCTTCATGGTCATTCTCCAAGGCCGAGTCTAGATTTTCAGGAGAAGGGAGCTCCTATAATATGGAGACATTCTCTTCCAACAACTTATAATGGGAAACCAAATTTTGTATCACCAAGGATTTAGAGAGTGTTTCCACAATTTCAATCAACCAGGGGGCACATAAAAACTGATTGATCTCTTAGCACTAGTAGGAAGTCAATTCTCTCATGATTTGGAGATTTACCTTTTTTCATCTTTCTTTGGAGAAATTTATTTAAATGCTAACATTTTGTGTTTTTTTATTTCAAAAAAGGAAATCCCTGTTCAAGTTTATTGGCAAAGGTAATATTTATTTGAGCTTATCTTGATATTTTGTGCATTTGGAGTGTCTTCTCAGTTAGTAATGAATTTGAATATCTAGAGAGACATTTTATATATTATGAGTTTAGATTAAGTGTGATGGACTTGATATTCACTCTAAACGCCTTGTGAGCCCTAAAATGCACCAAGTTATGTTGTATATACAAAGAATATACCACGTTTCATATTCATGACGTGACTGCTAGCATATAATTTTATGGGTTTACATGGGACAGTTGATTCATTGATTGTAAACAATCATATTGCATATGTTTTAGCTTCAAAATGTTTTGAGAAGGGTTTGGATATTATGCATGATTTGAGCTAATATCTCTTCTATTTTATGATGTATAATAATATGGGTTTGACTTCATAGCTAACAACTTGTACTTGAGAAAGCACAACCAATTTTTTCTTGGAAGGGCATCGATGGATGTCATAAAATAATTTGGACTTGTCAATTACTAAATTCTCATGGGACCACAAAGGTCACTATGTGAAATTTTCACATGCATGTTTTTCTTCGTCCATTTTTTTTTTCAAATGTATCCCTATGTTTCTTGTCTAAAATGTGGAATTCAATAACTCTTTCATGTTTTTACTAGTCAGGTAGATAGACGAGTATGTTATATAAATTTTGGGGCCATTATTTTAAAACCAAGGTGAGGTGTGGTATTTTGATGTAAAAAAGAAGTATTTTCATTGTGGTGCTTATGGACCACACTTGCTTGATTTTCAAGATAAAATGGTTTAAATGTTGTTGAATGATCTCTACATTATTTTTCATTGCATGACATGGGTTATATTTTCTTAAGCAGAATATGTTGGATTAAATTAAGAACATGGCAAACACTAAGGAGATTAGTGGTAAAGAGAAATGTGATATTTTGAATAGTTTCAAGGATCATTAAGGAAATAATACAGAGGTGACTCAATAGTCAAAAGAGAAACAAAGGAATTTTTCTCAAGAAGAGGCGTAGTTGATGATGTTCTTGGGTTCAATTTCCATATTGCAAATATGTCTAGTTTTATTGAAGGGTAGATCTTAATTCACGTAGAAATTCAAAATTTATTTACAAAATTGTTATAGTCCTTTGTAGACATATGTTTCAAACTATAAAAAAATATATTTGTACTGATTAAGGTTGTCTATAGTAGGAATAAGTAATCAAGAAGAAATATGGAGGAATTATACCAAAACAACCTCTGATTTCAAAGGTAGCAAATCACAATCTATTTCTCTATTTACGAGGCATTCATGTTGGCATAATCAGACAAGGTATTTAACTTCAACATAGGCCTCATGATTTGTAAGGCTCAAGGAAGCAATATTGTAGTAAGAATTCATTGTAGCATGGTTGATGGATGTCATAAAATAATTTGGACTTGCCAATGACTAAATTCTCATGGGACCACAAAGGTCACTATGTTTTTTGTCAAATTTATCCCTATGTTTCTTGTTTGAAATGCAAATTTCACAATAATTGTTACATATTTTTACCAGTTAGATAGATGAGTAGGTTATATAAGTCTTGGGGCCATTATTTTAAAACCAAGGTGAGGTGTGGTCTTTTGATGTAAAAAAAAATATTTTCATTGTGGTTCTTATGGACCACACTTGTTTGATTTTCAAGATAAAATGGTTTAAATGTTGTTGAATGATCTCTACATTATTTCCGACTCCATGACATGGGTTAAATCTACTTAACCATAATTTGTTGGATTAAAAAAATAACATGGCAGACACCAAGGAGATTAGTGGAAAAGAGCAATGTGATCTTTTGAATAGTTTCAAGGATCATGATGGAAATAATACAGAGATGAGTCAACATTCAAAAGAGAAACACACAAAATTTTCTCAAGAAGAGGTGTAATTAATGCTATTCTTGGGTTCAATTTCCATATTGAAGATATGTGCATTTTTATTCAAGGGTAGATCTTAATTCACATAGAAATTCAAATTTTATTTACAAAATTTTTATAGTACTTTGTAGACATATCTTTCAAACTATAAAAAAATCACTTTGTACTCATTAAGGTTGTCTATAGCAGGAGTAAGTGATCAAGAAGAAATATGGAGGAATTGTACCAAACGACCTTTGATTTTGAAGGTAGAAAATCATGATCTATTTCTTTATTTAAGAGGCATTCAGTTGGCATCAGCAGACAAGATCTTTAACTTCAACATAGGCCTCATGATTTGTAAGGCTCAAGAAAGTAGTATTACAGTAAGATTTCATTGTAGCATGGTCCTTGCCTTTTGTTGATATTTTTATGTGTTTCAACAATTGTAAAAGAAGCATTAATTAGTGTTATATGTTATTTCATTATGGTGTTTCCTTTGCAGCATCTGGTGCAATTGTTAATATAAACTTTAATAAGATATAATAATGTCATGGTCTAACTTATAGACAAAATGGTCTTATTTTATAGCATTTTCTGGTTAATTTTAATCAAAATTTGGTAGAGATTTGAAAAACCTTGAGTTTAAGTTGTTTAATCTACAGAATTCGAGTGCCCCAAGTGTTTTTGAGGGTGTTGAATCCATTTATGCGTTCAAAAATGTATTTTAAACAACAAAAAATCACAGCCTCCATTTGATCTATACATTACTATATGAATAATATATTATAAAAATAATATGTATATATCTTGATCTAAACACATAATATTTCTTCAATGAAAAATAATATATGTATAAAATTAAAAATATAATATATTATAATTAACATATAATATAAGTAAGTTATTATAATAAGATTAATATTACACATATAAACATATTGTGTTATTTATTTAATAATGATATAATAATATATAATGTTATATATAATAATAATATATATGAAGTAAATCTTTTCATAGAAATCACATAAGAGAAATTGTTGGTTGACGCATTTCGAACCAACAAGTGTGGTTTATCATTAGGACCTGACCTGCTCTCTATTCGCCTTTGCCATGGTCCACCTCCTCATCTAGTTCATGATGAATCACACTTGTTGGTTCTCTATTTAAGTCTTTGCCATGGTCTACCTCTTCATCTGGTCCGGATAATGAACCACACTTTTTGGTTCCAAATGCATAGGCCAAAAATTTCTCCTATATAATTTCTACCGAAAAACTTTGCTTAATTCATTATGGATCATAAAGACCTCAATACAG